>JACJUY010005301.1:2229-28563 GCA_014220935.1 Platorchestia sp. MABIK | reverse complement strand
AGTGGAGGATTGGAACATCTGTGCAAGTGGTGCAGTGGGGGGATTGGAACAGCTGTGCAAGTGGTGCAGTGGGGGGATTGGAACAGCTGTGCAGGTGGTGCTGTGGGGGATTGGAACAGCTGTGCAGGTGGTGCAGTGGGGGATTGGACCAGCTGTGCAGGTGGTGCATGAGGAAAGGACCTAGCAGAACATGTCGTCAGACGCTGCAGAATCATTGACTTGAGTGAGCAAGGACTCACAAAAGAACAAAGAACGAAAATTTATGAGCCTATTTAGTTCTATTCCAACATACTCGATTTTTAACTTGCGCTAATACAAACCAATGTTATTTAAACGTAATATAATTTATATTTGTGTAATGAATAATCTGGAGGTGAAAACTCAAAACAAACCTTGATTTTACTCCTAAACAAATATTTTGAAGAACAAGTCCAGTAAGGCAGAGAAGCAACGCGCTTTCTCACCACGGCACTGAGCAAGGCACTGCATAAAAATATGTCACGGTGAACAAAAACACACGTCAAACTTTTCTACTTGCTTGAAATATCATTGGAAACATACCGTTTTTCGAAGACCATAACATAACGCCACCTTGTTGCTTTAGTCACTACATCAAAGTTGAGTTTCTCCTAGCACTCGAAATAGCGAAGCTCGTGAGCGTCGATTATGAGATTCCCCTTGATGTTGCACAATAAGACTTATTTTTTCAAAGAAACAGGCGCACGAGTGCGCATGCAGACATGCATTGCCAGGTCCCATGAATATTTGACGGCGACCCCGCCAGTCTGGAGTTGAAGCACGGTAGAGGAAACAAGGTAGAGTCATTTCTTTGGGGGAAAATACACCTCCCCGTGTTCGGCTAGCCAATAGAACGGCTTCATTTCGAACAAATTTATGACGTCACCATTACTGTCATATCGTTAGCCAATAACGGTGCCGAATTTGGGGCTAGCATTGTTACCAGATGCAATATGAGCGCTGCTATTGGTCTGTTGCCATGACGTCAGCATTGCCACACGGTCGACGCAAAAAAGACTGGTTTGACCAGTCACTGCCTTGTTTCTCCTACCGGGAACTGGAGTCCTGAAAATCTGATCGAGAGGGCGCCTCGCTGGAGCGCCTTAACAAGAGCACTTGTCTCAGGGTCAGGGAGAATTGATGGTTCTCTAGTCATTGCACTTCCAACATCCGCCTCGTTTGGTTAATTTCTGAAACATTTATTTGTATAAGCTCATTTCAAAAGACTTGCTCTGTATCCTGGAAACGTGCTTAGAATACGAGGTTATCGACAATGAAATGAATGCGTCAAGGAAATACATGAGTGATACTCAGAGGTAGCGAGAGTTTTTGAAAGTTGCCATGTTTTTACTCAGTTACATCCATAGATTATTGACGAGAATTGAAGTGAATTCTAATCGCAGAGAAGTAAACGGTGCTGCAAACACGTTTTCAGTATTTTTTTTCAAACAAGAAACTGTGATGGAAAGATGGGAGGCTATTAGCTTTGTAAATCTCATGTGATTATGGTTGGTTTCTCTCTTCTACGTGTGTTCTCCCTGACGCTCCCTGCAGCCTCTAGATTGTCTCTTGAGTTCTCATTGAGAGCTCGAGACACGGCGAGATGAGCGCTCGGCTTCTATAGCTCTGACTGGAAGGCTTCCTTCCATCTGTACAGCCGCTCTGTTCTTTCTGCCCAGACTTTGAATAGAACTCAGCTAGATTCTTATCCCCATGATTGGCTGTGCGTACTAGTCCTGATGTGCGCACCGAAGGATGTTGATACACCGGAGAGCTGAGGGTTTTCTGGTGACGGATGCTGGAGAGCTGGACAAAATGCACCACTGAGAGCGCCGCAGTGGTAAATACTGGGGCAAAGTAGGTCGCTGCGCATATTTGCTGACATTGCGGTGTATAGTCATAGTATTGAAATATGCCAAATTGCTGGTTATAAAAGTTTCAAAGTAAAATGAATAAAAGGGGAATAAAATTTCGATATTTTCAACACTGAGTTGCAGTATTAGTAGTAGTGATAGTCCAAAGTAATAGTTCACTGGAAGAAGCTTACCTTCTCTGACTGGGAGAAACAATTAGAATGAAACCATCTAGATTTTTGACCGACAACGCAACTAGAACTTTGCAACCAGCCAATGCGTGCACGGTTTTCGTAATATTTTAATGCTGAACAAATGACGAGCGTCCAGCACTGAAATGTCACATAACCTGCGGGTGCAGCGCAGGCGCATGTCGCACGGACGACTCGGCTGCGCTGTGATGCGCATGGCGGAGTGTATAGATGAGGTCAGCAAGGTGTACGTTTGACACCAGCTTGAGTAGAGTAGGCGCAACTGATTTACATCCAACACCACAACAAGAGTGACAACAAGTGGAACTGAAGTCAACTTTATTATATACATGGAACACGAACCAATCACCAACGATAAATAAAACGGCATACGTCGTAATAATTGTTTACGAGACGTTCCACTGCTTAAGTTCAACATTCACTTACGCACAGAACACGAGCTGCTACCTCGCCAATGAGAGAAGCTGAAACGTTTTATGCATCGCTAGAACAATTTACCAAACCTTTAATTTAAAATAAGAATGTGATTGCTAACTCCTCGAGCACTTATATAAATGGCTAGCACTTAAGGGGCGCAAACGCTCATTCATCATTGGGAGGGAAATCTCAACTAAAAGATAGCAGCAGCAGCGAGGGGACTGGCAACAGAACGGACAGCTCTCGCATCAAAAGGGGCCGAGCGTTAACGACTGGAGGGTGCTGTGATGGTGGTGCAGTGATCTCTGCAGTGATGATGGTGCAGTGATCTGTGTAGTGATGGTGGTGCAGTGATCTCTGCAGTGATCACGGCAGGATTTGTGCAGTGAAATGACGGGAGGATCTATACAAAAATGTCATTTTCACTTTAATGCTGCAATGCAATTAATTCGCAACTTTGTTTGTGAGCACTTTAGAAAATCTTTACAACAGTAGATAGCAGTCGTCAGACTTTCACTTTCAGTCATGCTTGGTTATTGTAATTTGTAGCCGTTCCTGGAGAGACTCGGGGAGAAGGGAGTTCGGAAGGATAATTTTGTATCCACAAGTAATTGTTTGGTGTCTTATTTCCACAGACATGTTCAGAGCAAATCTCTGGCCACGCTCCTCAGTCTTGTGTGCAGGTTCTCTCCTGCTGAAATTGCAAATTTTTTAAATTCAAATAAAACAGCCATTTTCAGATAATTTTTCATTTGAAATTCCCGCAAAATTAATTGATAGAAGCAAAGTTTTAAAGTTTTATGTTCAAATAGAACAGCCGCAGCACATAATTTTTTCCTTAAAAGTCCCGAAAAATTAATTGATGGCAGCAAAGTTTTATGTTCATTGCTCTTCTTCAATGAGTCTAGAGGTCACTTTTCTTGCAGGATTTTTGAGACCAAACTGTCTGAAAAAAATCGGTTTGCGACACACTTAGTTTCATTGCAGAAATTTTGGCCTCTGTGACTCTCGGGAATTTTGTGGGGACAAAAATTAAGTGCGGAATTGTTTTTTAAAAACTGAAAATAGCTTAAAATGATTCTATTTGTTGATACTAATTAAAAAATCTTCGCATAATAGACGTGATGAAAACTGCAACCAATGACATCAAACCACCTCATTCTTCTTCGTGACTCTACGTGTTTATTTCGCAGTCTAAACTTCAGGACGGGCGAGACTTTCTCATGAACATCTCAATTTGATAAGCAGTATTTCACGACGGCTGCACATCTGGCCACAAGCTGCACACCTAAAAAAAGTAAAAGAAAATAATTGCAATAAAGTAGTACTTATAGGGCGATTCTTAGGGAATCTCATTCTCAAAATGAAAAGAATGACCAACGTTATAGAGAACATTTACTAAAGCAAACGTTCCGGATTAAAATTATTCCATCATATACGTACATAAATGCGTAGGTGTATAAGTGTGTTGTGTATGTATGGTTGTGTACGCCTGTATGTACTGTGTGCATTGCCTATACGCTTATGCATGGTGTTTTAATTGTAGAAAAATCATGAATTTTTTATTTTTTTTTTCTCTTTTGCTTCGTAATTTTATTAAGACCTTGAACGTCTTATTAATGATTGAAAATTTTTTTCATTTCTTCCAGCAAGGATAATGGAATTATTTATTCCGAAACGTTTGCTTTAATAAATGTTCTCTATAACGTTGGTTCTTCTTTTGATTTTAATCTAAATAAGGAATGCACTATCAGTATCTCCGACAACTACGCACTTATTCAAAGAGATAGAACCCCTGATCAAATAAATTCATCTCACTCGGTCCCTGAAGTTTACAGTCGGTAATAACTTGCCGTGGAGCACAAAAACAAGGAATTTGTTCACTCAATGGCATGGAAGTTGTCTCCCTTATTGGAAACGTACGATGCATTGCAGACACTCAATTTTCCCAAAGTTGCCCTGCAGAAATGTTTGCACAAGAATGTTTGCAAGTCAATATCGTGACCCAAGTCAATAAAGATCCAAAGCTTCAATGAAAATCACCCAAAGCGACGAAATAGATGATGGTGCAGGCATCTCACCTGATCAGACGACTATTGAAATGGATTCGTTTTTATCATACGTTTCTATCACACATTTCTATGATCATAAGGCTTATCGACTCTAATATAATCTGGCATCGCAAGCAGCTCCGTAACGGTCTGTCGTAACGAACTCTTCATAAGACAGCAATGCAGGAGCGAGAGAATAGTTTCTTCTTGAGGAGTATATATATACTGATCAGAAGGGTGTATATACTGGTCAGGAGAATCTATATATTTACATTGGTCAGGAGGGCATATTTACTGGTCAGGGGAAAAATATATATATACAGTATATTGGTCAGAGGGATAGATGTACTGATGAGAAAGATTTTCATATATACATATATATTTGTCAGGAGGATATGTATATATATACTGATCAGGAAGAAATATTTAATTTGGTCAGGAGGATATATATACTGGTCAAGGGGATATATGTACTGGTCAGGAGAATATATACACTGGTCAGGAGAATATGTATTTTGGTATGAATACTTGCACTTCCTTTGTGTTGCTATCCTGCTGAAAAGATGAAACATTTCTCTCTGTATTATAATTTAACAAACAAAAATGCGTAAGGAACACAAAACGGTGCGTAAAAACTTTGTTCGTGAGCCTCGTACGATAAATACCCCGTTATTACAAATATTTGGTAAATTAGACTAATCTGCAGAACTCAGCATTTAAGAACGTATTGAGAGAACACTCTAAATAACGCATCTCACATGTTTTCAACCTATTTAATATGCTTTCTTCTTCACTTAAAAATCGTCGATGTTAGTTTTTACTGAATATTTTCTAAAAAGAGGTGACGTAAGTGAAACATCGTTAAAAGCAAGGACAGTTAAGCGAATTTCTTAAACTTCCCTACCCATTGCGTAAATACATGTACTCAAAAGTTTTACTCCCTTCCATCATGTGTTATTGATAACTTTCCAATATGCAAGTCCCTTTATTGACAGTCAAATATTAAGCATCGAGCGAGACTTCCATTCGAATTTCCTTCCATTTCGTGAGTTTTGTACGCGCACAACCCTGGTAAAACTCTCCCCTCGCGTCCCCCTTATTGGCCCCTGCAACGAATGCTCCCAATTGAGTTCGCTTCTCCGGGCCAGCGACAGGAAACATTCCGCCTCTCGCACGCGCTTTTTCTGCCTCGACTTCACCATAAAACTCAGCAGCAGCGAGCATAGCAGCTCGCGTTGCCTCACTTGTGTCGAGTCTGAACGGAGTGTCGAGTCTTTGTTGACATGAAGGGAGAGTATTTAACATGTTATTGTTATTAATATGAATCATTAAAAGTAACTGAGCTTGTTGTTGTGAAGGGAGAGGATCTAAATGTATATGGAGGGAGAAGATCTAAACATATCATTGTGTATATGATTCATATAGATTAAACTCATGATTTATTTGATTCAAAAGAATTAAATTTAATTATATCTAAGTAATACTGCTTTGAATGTAGAAATAGAAACGAAGAGAAGATTCACTGAATAATGAGCGTTGCCATATAGTAGTGCTCGTCGTAGCTGAGTTGTTAAAGAACCCGCCCTCCCGTGAAGGTGTCGAGGGTTCGAATCCCGGCGCTGTGTGGCGACTTTCTCCGTTGGGTATAAGAGAAAAACTCAAAACACAATTCCCCAGTCTACCCAGGTGTCTGAAATGGGTACCAGTTTGACCTGGGGAAACCGTCATAGCGTCCTGGTGTTAGTTATGAGGCATTTGAAAAAACAATGTACAAGGTGAAATGGATCAGGCTTGATTGGAATTAAAGCATCCGTAGATGCCGATGTGTGTTTTGTTTAGAGCATATTGAAGAACAGAAATGATCAACTGAGCATATTGGAGGCACATTGCGCGCTATTTTATCTCGACATGTTCCACATGTTCCACGAGACGGAATGTAACCAGAGTTCAACTGCAATGAAAATCTGCGATAAATATCAGAAAAAAACTAAAAAAATTATGCCTTTGCAGTCATTCGCCCTCTATTTGAGATAACTAATTCAAATTTGCAAAGTAATTCGAAAGTGTCGTATTCGAATCGCAAATGACTTGCCAATTGTTCGACTACAGCACTCAGTCACAAGTTTGACCTTTGAAGGTGTCGAACATTGTGGGCTGGAACCATCGATGCTCTGAGTCTGGTGAGAGCAATGCGCAGCTTCTGCGTTCGCTCGAAGTGCGAGTCCAATTCTAAACTTTCAATATATATCAACTACATTAGTCTATAATTACATTCCTCGCCCCTCCCCTTTACTTTACTCTCATAAGTACGTACGTGAGTAGACGAATCTGATAAGCTGGGGCGTATTACTTACAAATTTGATTCTATTAAACACAATACCGTACCAAAAAATTTCATACATTAGGAAGCCTCAAACTAATAGGAATCAATGAAAAAAGAAAAATTTTGCTTAGCGTTTCAAGCAAAGAAGGACTTAGAAAAGTAAGAAGCTTGTCAGAAGCATTTTGGTTTTGTTTTATTACAGTACCCTGAGCACACGAGCTTTGATAAAACATCAAAACCTAACGTAAGCGGATGCAACAAATAACTCCGGTAAATACTCGATTTGAGGAAATATTTCTCAGAGCAGACGGATTATATAATATGGATTTTTACGCAGTATGACCCAAAAAAAAAAGAATTGAGTATTTATTTTCCCGTATCAGTAATGCCATCATAATCAGTAATACCTTTTCTTTCGGTTAATTTTGAAGGATAACTCTGCTAAAAGTGAAATGTTTATGGTTTTCTTCTGATGGTATTACTGATACGGAAAAATAAATACTCGGTTCGGATTTTTGTGGGACATACGGTATGGCGGCAATTAATTTAGCTCCAATTTACTCCCATAATGAATTGAATTATCGCAGTGGCTACAAACGGTGGGAGGCCAAATTTTTCAGCATTTCCTAGGTAATTTAGTTACCACGACAGTCGTTGCCTCGTTTGGGCCACAAAGAAATGAAATTTCTACGATAATCAGCGGGAAATAAGAGAACGCTAGACAACAATTAAGCCTCACAACGCCCCTTTAAGACGCACATCGCAGCCGCAACTCACAATCACAGGACATCTAACGAAGAAAATGACCTTCGTTCGCAATACCAAGCACCGCTTCCGACAAGGAATAAGAGAACTCGCAAGGAGTTCTCGAGTGTTTCTGTGAGCATTGCTCGAGTATTTCTGCTAGTATTGCTCGTTAGCATTTCTGTAAACATTCCTCGTTATCATGAATTAACAAAAGCAAAAATCCTGAAGACCTAGGAAAGATATTTACAACCATAATATATATCTCTATTGATTCTTTCCGTTTCTTTTAACTAAACAAACATGGCTCTCTAGCACAAGAAGTTGGAGATATTGAAAAAATGTGGTGAGCGCAGCAGACAAACAGAGCGGAGCAATTCTCTTTATTGAGGGAGGTTAGAAATCTGCAATATGTTCAGAATGCTGAGAGTCTCGACCAAAGGCTGAGCGTTCTTTACGTTCAAATTTTATCTGAATGAAAGTAAAACTTGTTATAGAATGTAGCTTAACTAAGTTAAAACTTGTTGAACGTTGCTTACCTAAGTTAAAACTTGTAGAACGTAGCTTAACTAAGTTAAAACTTGTTGAACGTAGCTTAACTAAGTTAAAACTTGTAGAACGTAGCTTAACTAAGTTAAAACTTGTAGAACGTAGCTTAACTAAGTTAAAACTTGTAGAACGTAGCTTAACTAAGTTAAAAATTGTAATAGAACGTAGCTTAACTAAGTTAAAACTTGAAGAACGTAGCTTAACTAAGTTAAAACTTGTAGAACGTAGCTTAACTAAGTTAAAACTTGTTATAGAACGTAGCTTAACTAAGTTAACTCGGAAGCACACACGCCGGAAGCTGTGCCTCCATGAGAGTAAATATCCTTCTTCTAATCATTCATGCTTCGCCATCTTACGTCCCTAAATAAGTCGAGTGTCCTGCTGTTGCTCTTACTGAACACAAAATTTAAACGCTTTCGCAGGTAGTAGTTCTCCAAACGACCACAAATACACGAGCTCACTGCTCACTGATTCACGTTACAAGCGGTATCAAACTTATCATTACAACTTATATCTTAAGCAAACTTATCATTACAACTTATATCTTAAGCAAACTTATCATTACAACTTATAACTTAAGCAAACTTATCGTTACAACTTATATCTTAAGCAAACTTATCATTACAACTTATATCTTAAGCAAACTTATCATTACAACTTATATCTTAAGCAAACTTATCATTACAACTTATATCTTAAGCAAACTTATCATTACAACTTATATCTTAAGTAAACTTATCATTACAACTTATATCTTAAGTAAACTTATCATTACAACTTATATCTTAAGCAAACTTATCATTACAACTTATAACTTAAGCAAACTTATCATTACATGCACTATCAAACTCATCATTTCAACTTACAACAAACTTATCATTACATGCACTATCAAACTTAGATTACCGCAACAGAGAGAATGTATTTTTTCAAGTTTTTCTCTCAATCGTTTAGTTCGACAATGGACATGGTTATTACAATACCAATGAGTGTGTATACCAACTAACAATCTTAATGTTAGGATATTTTAAAAATCAATATTGTACAATATCATGCATTCACTTTATTAGAAATCAACTGTTTTTCTTGCTTTTCCATGCCGTTTAATGTATTTTAGCACTATTTGCTACCTCTGTTTCATCGCATATTTTTCTAAGTGCGGTCTCACGAAAGTAGCATGTTTCTCCGGATCATTTGCTACTTTAGATGGATTTAAAATATTTTTCCCAATCACTATTATAGAAGTAGCCGCGTCCGTCCCTCCGTCCGTGTTAGCGTCCCTCTTGATTATGGTATCCACAATACGCAATCGGCTTATTTTTCGAATAGAAATTTTTTATGGAGCTTTCTCTGCTGAAATTCATCATTTCGCTTTGATATTTTTAATTGATAATGCAAAAAGAAATGTTTTAAATTTGTTCGACCAGAAACCTGGCTACCACTGGGTATTAGGCCCAAGATTTTGGAACTTGAATTATTGTTTTCGAAATTGTGATTTTCTTGAAAAGCTTCGAAGAGATAATAGACGACATTTCAGAATAAAATTCCGGCAAAAGAGGCCACCAAAGATAGAAATGTGTCCAACCGCAAGAGAGAGGCTAGCAAGACTACAACAGCAAGAAAAACATCGAAGACGATCGGATGAACAACGCGAAATGGCAAGACGAAGCAATGTTGCTCGCCAATGCAAAGCTATAGCTAAATTGACCGTTGACCGGCGTTTGGAAATTCTACGGAATAATGCAGAGCTACACCGAGTAGCTAAAGAGAGCTTAATTAAAACATGAAAGAAGCGTGGAAATTCTTCGTCATGGCGCTGGACAACATTGAGTGGCACGAGAGAATTTAACTCAGGAAAGAAGGGATGAAATTCTTCAGATTAATGCCGACCACCACGTTTGCATTAATTGAAATTCGAGGAAATAAAACATCGGGATGAATATTTCACAACATAATTGAAATATGTTCCCAGTCTTGACATGGTTGCTAAGCGCGTTCTGGTCAATTATCAACAGCATTGGTCGAGTGTCTCTGTTTAACACGCATACAGCAAAGAGAATGCGTCTATGTAGTAAGATTAATGAGAGGTTGGAAAATTCAAGAAATTGAAGAGAAGTTCGAAAAATCCTCGAAATACCTATGAATAAATATTTAAACCTCACGCGCTGGAATATTCTAGACCGCAATCCACAACTGAAGAGTAGAGCACATTTGAAGCGATGTATCACAGCTACAATTTGCGTCTAGATGACAAAAGAAAACGGAAAAAATTCTTCCTTCGAAAGCTTCAGTTGCTGCGCAGAAAAGAACTAAGTCTATTTCTCAATTCTACAATCCGCTTCAGGTTACAGCGTCCATGAACAATAAAGGCGCCATTAGACCCATGAGATATATGGCCGGGTGAAGCTTTGCAGTTAGAATTCTCCATTATGGAGTTCCATTCAGCTGACAGACCGAGCTTCTCATTCTAAAGGATCGGAGAATTTTAGACAAGCGGGAAGGTTTTGAAAGAACTTTCATTAAAGAGATAGATTGAGCGGATCAACAAACAACTCTCTACCGCTCCATGACTCAATAACCTGAAGAAACTAGAGTATACTATTATCTATGAGTTAAAAAGATTTAAAATTGTTTCGCAATACCGTGTGTCCTACAAAAACCCGAACCGAGTATCTATTTTCCCGAATCAGTATTACCCGTAATAATTTCCCGTTTCAGTAGTAATCAGTAATACCGCATAATTTTGCTTGAAATTGAATGTTCATGGTATTCTTACGAAGGTATTACTGATACGGGAAAATTAATACTCGGTTCAGGTTTTTGCGGGTCATACCGTATTTCATTTGAAAGTATTTGCAGCATTTCAGAGGGATGTGAAGTTCGAAATATAACTAAATTGTTTGACCGAATGAATTCTGCTGGCAAGGCCTACTGGCCTGAAACGAGACAAGAAGCCTACGAAAGTACTCCATTCATCACCATCGCTCAGCAGCAGCAGGTCAATTGCAACCGCTTTGAATTAACAAGACTATTCCCATACCTGCTCAAATGGAATAATGAATAACGAACTGGTGAAAAACCATTCAATGTATTTCAACCCAAATAAAAAAGAAGTCAATCACAATTATAAAAGGAGCGGCGTCCGTCTGTGTGACCCACTCTTCTAATCGATAGCTTGGATAGCAACATGGATAAAGCTTAAGAAAAACATGAAATTATTCTGTTGCATTTTTTTTCTGTGGCGATTCATTCCCTTTCACTTGCATTATGATATCCAAAACACGCAATCGGCTTATTTTTGCAAATATAAATTTTCTTTGGAGCTTTCTCTGTTGAAATTCATCATGTTGCTTTGATATTTTTAATTGAAAATGCGAAAAGAAATGTTTTAAATTCGTTTGACCAGTAACCTGGCTACCACTTGGTATAAGGCCCAAGATTTTGGAACTTGAGTTATTGTTTCCGAAATTGTGATTTTCTTGAAAAGCTTCGAAGAAAAAATAGACGACATTTCAGAATAAAATTCCGGCAAAAGAGGCCACCAAGGATAGAAATGTGTCCAACCGCAAGAGAGAAGCAGCAAGACTTCGACTGCAAGGAAGACGCCGGAGACTATCACGTGTATGGAAGATAAATATATGACTGAAGATGACTATATTTCAATTCAGGAGCATTCAACAATACACTGATACGTGTATTGTTGGTTAGGTTAGATTAGGTTGTATAGAATATCAGCAGTTGAGACTTAAAAAAAGTATCCGAAAGCCATAGCATGGGAAAGCATGGGAAATCATGGGAAAGCCATGTTTAAGCTCAGTTGGTTCGATATCTAACCCTTTCATTTTTTGGCGAACCGTGTGCACTAGCATCGATACAACTAAATATATCCGTTAGTCCATCGAGCGAAATGCATTTCTTTCACGCGTTAAAATCGGCGGTGATCAGGTCAAAGAAACCAATTCATCCAAATTTCTTGCGATTATCATTTCCAAAAAAATAGACTGTCAGATATTTTATTCTTTTTATTGCTTCTAAACTATCCAAGCCTATTAGAATTTTCAGTAGAGCTACCGATGTCTTACCTAAATTAATTCTAAAAAACATCTGAGAACATGCATCCATCTTCACCATACGGAATTGAAACATGGCGTTACATCGCCAAAAATGAAACAAAGAGCATCTTTACCTTACACAAGTATCTAGTATCTTTACCTTACACAAGTATCTGGTATCTTCACCTTACACAAGTATCTGGTATCTTCACCTTACACAAGTATCTAATATCTTTACCTTACACAAGTATCTGGTATCTTCACCTTACACAAGTATCTAGTATCTTTACCTTACACAAGTATCTGGTATCTTTACCATATACAAGTATCTGGTGTCTTTACCTTACACTAGTATCTAGTATCTTTACCTTACACAAGTATCTGGTATCTTTACCTTACACAAGTATCTAGTATCTTTACCTTATACAAGTATCTAGTATTTTTACCCTATACAAGTATCTAGTATCTTTACCTTATACAAGTATCTAGTATCTTTACCCTACACAAGAGAGCCACTAGAGCGATGAGAAGTTTGGAACACAATACGTGATAAATTTCATTCAAATACCTAGAAACACTTAAGCCTTGTGATCTCCATCTATCTGCGTGATGTCGACTATAAAATACCAATGACCATTGCGAAAAAGACCGAGCAATTATTGTCTGCCGGAATTATCCATCACTATCACTTGCCTAAACACTGGGGCCGACTCAATCTCATCATGCCAAGACCCGACCTCAAAACAGTTTCCACATCACTGGAATTAATATTCGGAGCTCATTGCCTGCTTATATTCATGAGCAATGCGCAGGGCATAAATGAGTTGCGAAGGTTATTCCTCAGCCAGACATTGATGGAGCTCAGCTGTAGCGAATTGCCTGGTTGTGGCATCGAATTTTCATACCAGCGAGGCTTCTTCGGGAATTTGGTGCGCTTAAAAGCGGATAAATCTCTTTGCGATGCAATCTGAATTTCGTGATAATCAAGTTCCTCAATTTTCTTGCTGAAACGTGTAATTAGCGACATTGATCTCTCTGCATTTGATGAATTGTTTCTATTAAATTAGTTGTAGCCGTTTCATTCTCAAGTTTGGAGAATCGGTCTGCCCCAATATTAGCTCTCTGCCTCAATAAACGGATACGCGAGCGCCCTCTGCTCTGAGGCAGGATCGAAACGGCTGCTGGCAGAGCCTTGGCATCCCGCTATTGGGAATAGAGGAAGAAAATCAGGTTTTTAAGAAGTTGAAAGAAAATTTTACTTTGGGTTTCCCGCTACTGGGAATAGAGGAAGAAAATCAGGTTTGTAAGAAGTTGAAAGAAAATTTCACTTTGTGTTTCCCGCTACTGGGAATAGAGGAAGAAAATCAGGTTTGTAAGAAGTTGAAAGAAAATTTTACTTTGGGTTTCCCGCTACTGGGAATAGAGGAAGAAAATCAGGTTTGTAAGAAGTTGATAGAAAATTTCACATAGGATTTCAACACTATGACTTCGGCAGCTAAAACAAGTCTACTATTCAACTCAAATTCAACGACAACTGTAGTAAGCAGTGTTAAAAATAGAAAACATTAACTGGATCGTGCCTTCATTCAGTTTTGATTATGCATTTATGAAAATTTTGTTTGTGACTATTGGTCGGTCAGAAGCATGATGAAAACTCCCCCAGTGACCACCGGTGGTTCACGTCGCAGTCAAAGCATTAAAAAGTTTTTAATCTAAAGGTCTTAACAAATGTTGGGTGGATACGCCACAATGAGTATTTCGATTTCTTTGATAGGCTGATTCGATTAAGAGCCAGCAGCAAAAATACACTCTCAGTTTGCAATAAGTTAGAAATTAAAACGCCTCTAAAGGCGTACGAAACGGAAAAATTAAGACACCGACACAGAAAAGTTATGAATAACACAGCCTTCAGGTCGGTGTTTGGGCCTGCACCATTCAGGAGCAATGGTGAATGTTGTGCCAGAACACGATCAGGAAATTTACACAATGGCACCCATGCAACATTGACGCGCTGGTAGCGATGTGAGCCGCCGTTGCAGACGAAGGGAATTTTCATAACGCCGCTGACCGAGCAGTGGTCACACACTCAATTTTCATAAATTCTTGATCGAACTTAAATGAAGGCACTGTAAGACCTGCTGATTCTTCGGCCATTGAGTTGCATTGGGGCAAGTCAAGGTACACATAAGACTCATGTATACCGTGGGGCAAGTGAAGTAGCGGTCTTACACTTCTCCTTCGGTAGGTATCGAAAAGTCAGAAAAGTCGCAAGTTTTATGAATAAATTTACATTGGGACATTTTAAGATTACTGAATACTTAAAATGACTATGTGGATGAAATTTTGAGGGGTGATTGAAGTAGTATAGTCACCACAGTAACATAGTCAATGCTTTCTATTTTCAAAATTGTTTACTATATTTGACTTTAAATTTTAGTTGAATACTTGAGTTCACTTTAACCCATCGCGATCAACGTGTCACGTCTACAATTCATAATTGATTGCTCAACTTTTTTAACTGAAATGATTGTCAAGGCTACTCTAGAATACGCAGATCTCGTTTGAATCATAATCGTAATATTGAGGTAAACAAGTTTCCATTCGCTCAAGATATAACTGTCCGACGAGTCTAGTGCACGTTCTGGATAAATGCCTTGCATGAAGTAGAGCTGGTAACATCAAGGTAACAGGTAACCATTGGAGACCCTGGAAATCCATGACCTTATTAAATTAAACAACTAATTGTACGTTTCTTTTCCGACTTTTCGATTACACGAACTTTCAGTTCATCACGTGTTAAAGTAGTATGAAATTCACTCGACATTTATTATTGATACAATGTCTATCGTTATAAAATCCACTAACTCTACAGTCTACAAAATGCGACGTTTCGATGCACAACATCATCTTCAGGCTGAAAAATATTGAGTGAATTGCTGACTATTTCGACACTCGATGAAATCGAATAGTTGTAATTTGTGTGTTTATTGAACTGGACCGAGTCTGTGTCTATTGAATTAGATCTAAGTCATGCTTCCACTGATAGAACAATGGTAGTTAATTAATTGCTCAAAGTGTTATTTACCAACAACAAGGGGATGAGAAAATTGGTTTCAAATATTTTTTTTCAGCCTCGGAAATATACAAATTGATTACTTAAATACACAGAAACAGCTAACTGTACTGTTCATGCCCTAGCGCTGGTTCTACGTTTTCATTAGTGAGCACCATGAATTACTCTTTAGTTATGAGGTGTTAAAATGAAACTCAACTTGAGACAAATTTTAATCAATATTATTTCAGATCAAAAAATTATCACTTCAGTCTGAAGACAAAGAATCTTCAGAGTCGTCGTCACTGCTCGAGCCATCGGAAGTTTCATCATCTCCCTGAGCTTCATCCTCCTTACTATTTGGGCTCCGTTTAATGCCATCAAAGAACTGATTGTCGACAATATACCTAGCGCACTGCAGCAGCACATTCCTCTCAAACCTGACCTCGTCCTGCAAGAGCTTCTCTAGCAGGCTCGTCCTATATTTGCTCCTGAACTTCTTGTACTTCTGAGAAACGCACCGCGCAGCCAAATTCTCCTCGTTACGAACGTGCCACGGTTTTGCCACCACTTTTGCATCGTCGTATTCGTCGTCGTCACCACTCTCAGACTCACGCCTGGAGTTGATGGCCTTCAAATGAGAGAATAGGCTCGACTGAGTCTCAATCCCAGAAGCAGCTGAGGCAGACATGCTCGGCTTGGAAGTCTGAGGTGTAGACATGGTTGTGTTCTCAGAACCTAGCTTCACGTCCCCTTCTTCACAAACGCCGTTAGAATTTGATGCCATGGTCGACCCGCTAAACGAGGTGTCATCCTGAGTACCTTCAGAACAGGGGATAGAACTCTTACGCTTCTTTAACCCTCTCTTTCCTCTTCGGTGGCGATTTTTCTTCTCCACTTTAGGTTGCACAACAGTATCATCTATTTGACCATTCAATTTCGTAGAATTAACAGCGTTCATTTCCTGTGAGTCATCTTTGTCGACTTCGTTATTCACGACACGCCCATGTGGGCTGGTGATGCACTCATCCTCGTCGCTAGAGACAGCGCTTTTCACAGGTAAATTGTTATCGAGTGTTGCGGTTGGTTCTGTGATGTCGTTCTCGCTGTCACTCGCTGATCCATAACCACCTATGAGCAGCCCCAACGCTCCTCTACATGCGGGTACGTCCACTTTCGCGTTCTCCACTGCAAGTACATCCTGCAGCTTCACGTGTACTGAATTCATATCATTATCGTTTTCAATCCCATCCTCTCCTTTGCTTGGAAGACCATTGCAGAGCTTTTCTTGAAGCAAAGAAGAGGAAGATAATTCTTCTCTGTTCTGACTGGATGGGTGCATCTCCTCGTCATCGTCACTAATGTGGAAGGCAGGCACGTCCGCTAAGATTACATCTCCATTTTGCATGGCATCAGCAAAACAACTCTTCACTCCCATCTCTTCGTCAAAAGCATCAGTGCCTCGAAATTCTGGGATTCGACTGTACACAACGAAATTATCGAAGGTTTCATGGGGGTTCTCTTCCACACCAATGATTTTAGGAGGTTTTTCAACTCTCATTTTTTTCGTCTTCATTTTATCATCAGCAACTGACAGGCGCTTTTTATCTCTTCCCGCCTTTCCGACATCAACTCTAACTTTCAAGTTGTTAGACTTAATACCCAGTAGTTCTCCTCGCTTCTTTTGGAGTTCAGCCAAGGCTTGTTGCAGCTCTTTCTTTTCTCGCGTGGGGAATTGATTCCGTCGCTGGCGTCGGTACTCTTCATCACTGATGGGAGTGTTCACTGCGGGGTTCAGGAGATGTTCACGAGTGATGTGATCGTCCAGCACCTCAATGCAAGCCTCGAACTGACAACCAGGATACATACACTTGGCGTGCGATCTTAGGTGTTTGTGGTATTGCTCCATTCTGGGGAAACCAACGACACACACTTCACAAACTCTTTCTCTGAACTGCCGGCGTAAGTAGTTCAATTTTCGCGCTATTGCTACTTCGCGACTGACATTTGAACCATTTTTCTTCTTTTCTGCCTGCCTCTGAGGCGCCAGATTATAATAGTGATCAATGCTGGAGGGAACAGGGGCACCCAGAGAGAACTGATTAGGGTGATAACCTGGAGCAGCAGCCCCTTCATCGCAGCCCCAGTCAGGATCATCATCAAAAGCTGCATATTCATCCGAGTACCAAAGTCTGCCCTGCTGGAAATCCACTTCCTCTTCTGCAGGCTCGCAGCTAGGCTCAAAATCTGAGGGTGTAAAATTGTCACCAGTAGATGGAGATTGGGATGCATGGTGAATATCACATTTTTGAAATGGTCTCCCAGTCATCTGACGGCCACGATCCATTTTCCCTGAGTGACCACCTCTGAAATTATTCTTCTGCCCTCTGAACCAATTTGCCCTCCTCTCAGAATGTGTGTTATTAAATTCGAAATTAGGGTAATTTCTCTGAGGGGGCCCATTCCAGTGTTGAGCTCGCCCCTCACTCCACTGAAGCTGCCACGAATGACCTCCAGCATGCATGTCCTGAGATCCAGCACGCTCTTGGGCTCTGTTTTGCCGCAACATCATCTCCTCCACGTACTCTTCTTGCATTGCTTGCTGCTCGTCATTTGTCATACGCTGCCCCGCCATATCAAAGCCATGACAGTTCTCATAACCTCCATAGCCCTTCTGCCGGCGGCGACCATAACTGGTAAATGCAACCGGGAGACCAAGGCTGCGTAGTTCGTTGGGGTGTGGGTCAGGCATAACTTTATTGCGCCACTTGAAGGGATAGTTTGGGGGGAAGTTCGGCATGATGCCAGGCGGCAATGGTTCTGCATTGTAGTCCATCACCAGCACAAAGGCACCTGCAAATCGTTAAGCAATTAGGATTTGAAAGCATCAACACAATAGCCTGGACAGAATAATTGATTCTGAAAAAGTTCTCCTTACTCGGACCAAAAATTGCAGTCACTTGAGAGCGCTATACATTCCCCACACGATAGGACAAGAAACGCTTCTCTCATAAAAAGACAAACATAATTAGCTACGCTAAATTTTGTGATTTTTGATGGGCGTAGAAGAGCATCCTGGACCCCACGCTGGCAGCACACCAACAAAACGTGCCAGGCTTCATAATAAATGAACACTGCTATAACCATCACTGAAAGATGGCTAAAAAATCACGTAAATAATCATACTCACCGTCGACCACCTTCTTTTCTATCAAGATGAAGCCTAAGTTCATGAAGATAAGTCATTAATTATATAAATATAAAGATTATACACTGAAATTAAACAGGATGCATGAAGTACCAGATTAGTTCAGAGGAAGGAGACTAGATAACAGGAGATTGAATTACTTTGTCTCATCTAGAGAAAATATGATCCTGAATGAAAAATATTTGAGAAAGGGTGTTTCTTCAGTGTCTGATGTTCCTGGAGTATTCACATTTATGAACTACCAAATTTATCGAACTTCACAGAAGTAAATTATTTCAGATTATAAAAGTAGATTACTTTCAACTAATTGAACTAGTTTTTGATGATGATATCCATTAATATTAGCTTTCAAATAAAAGTTGTGCGCACATTGAGTCCAAAATATCTTTTTTAATTTCCACTGAAGATAACAGATTACCTATGTCGTGCATTCACGAGTTTGGGCCACAGAATTTCTATAATAAATCTCCTCTTCAAGAAATCCCCTCCTATAGTTCCACGAGCAAAATTCCACAGAGTCTGAGAGTATTCTTCATTGCATGAAAATTTGTGACAAAAACCCATTTAGAATTTCTGTTAATAATAGCAAATATCAGTATTACATATTTTCCAATTTTGCTAGGTTTCAATTTTGAGAAGAAACAAACAATATAAGAAAATAAGTAAAGCTGTTAACTCCTGCGCCGTCCTACGCTGTGATGCAGCAATCCTGTACAGGCACAAGTGTCACTAAACTGTCTCAGAGAAACCAGAGTGACAGAAACAATTTTATTACATACTCATAGTACCTACGGACATGTAAGTAATAAATTAATGAGCATTTCAATATACAAACTCAACACATATTCTTTCTAAAATTTTAGAAAAGCCTTGCAGCCGAATGACAAAAGGCAGTATGATACCAGTCAAACTAAAGCCCAATTACACACCAGAGCTGCTTGTACACATGATACATTGAGTACATTGCCCTCCTCAAAACGACTGTTCCAAACTTGCAACGTCTTGGAACCTCTTTCCATCAAGTGACAGAAGTTACACAAGTGAGAATGAAGAGGGACGAGAGTGACAATACCCCCTCACACACACACACACATGCTCACACACAAGCAGAAGAACATTTTCTAATTTGTGTCATCCCAAGTCTCTGGTTTTTCAATAATTTTAGAAATATCTCTTATATTCAACGCTGCTTGTTTTTCCATCATATCTACCATGGTTTGTCAGTAATCAACCATCCTCACACTCTGAATACATTGCTTGAACCGCAAGACGTAAGTTGCTTGTTTAAAATATGCCCAAACCACACCCGTTAAGTATGTAGCACTCAACCATATCTCGTCACTTCTTCACAAAACTTCCACATCAATCCACTATACAATGTTTCCTTATCATCTCACAAGTTGAGCCAATGTTCAGCAATGAGGTCTCTTAGCCCTAACTACAAAAACTGGAACATTTTTGCATAAACTCCTTTTTGTATATTCATATCAAGACCACCCATTGCCCTAAGAAGAGCCACAAATTCCTTGTATTACTCACTCTTTCAATTTCCTTGTCTCCATACATTCCCTCAAAACACATTCCAACAATACACTCAACATCAAAGCTCTATCTTATTTCAATCTTGAATAAATGCTTAACTTTATCCCAAATTTGGCAACAAATTGAAAAAAAATTAAATGAAAACCTTGGCAATGAATTGCCTACAAAGACCACCCCTGCACAGATGTACATTTTAAATGAACAAAGCAGCATCGCATCCAACCTGTCCAGAAACGTGCTCTACCATTTCCACAACTCTCATCCCTGCACATGGCGACAATCCACTCAGTCCCCTCAGACAAAGAACACTTACAGCCTGTTGATCAATTCTCACATAAATTCTTACTAATTTCGAAAAATTCATAAAATGAAACCATTACTAGTCACAGCCAAAAGAGATGCTACAAACTTGGGTCAACAATGGTAAAGTGTAGTTTATAAAAATGAAATCAATTGCATGTCTCACTAAAAATTTCTGCTGCCACACACAGCTCAAAAGGCTGTAGGCTTTAAGAATCTTGTGTTGTGCCTCATGACATTTGAGGCACAAAATTCCCTTCCTTTTAACTGGAACTCAATTTTCTTACTCTCCCCTTCAAAGTGGAAGGCAATCTTTCAGCTCACATGAATTAAAACTCAACTTTGTCCTGATCTCAGCTTTGTTTTACCGATCATGTTACTAGCCTCATAGTGTAAATACCCCAAGAGTTTCTAAAAACAATCATGAAAACGCATTGAGTGGTAAGAAAGATCTTCCAGAAAGTTAGATTGCAAAAAATTGAACAAGGAACTTTTCAAAAATCACGTTTAAACCTAATTTAACAGGCCAACTTTTTATTAAAAACAATGCTTACACAATTTTGGCCTCCTATCTCTCATGATACACCTGCACATATCCAACAGTAATGCTCAAAATATTGTTCCTGATCTCCAATAGAACTTAATACAAATTATGAGCACTGTTACAGATTTTTAATATGATTATCCAGATTAGATTATTAGTTAGTTTAAGCCTCCCTATCCACCACAAAAGCAATCTAAAGAGAGGAAGAAGGAAAGCACCATTTAGCATGGGGTTAAGGAAATGCAGAATCTATGCAGAAAGGGCATAGAAACAGTACGTTGAGAAAGAAGTTCATGAAACATGATCAAAGTCAAAGAAGAAGATAGTAGTAGGTGCTGAAAAATAGGACAGAAGTGTACCCGAAAAAGATGGTCCTTAAATAAAAAAAACATTGGATTTCAACAAAAGGAAGGCCTATCTAACTCTCAGCTCAGGCCCTTACATTTTACCCTGGAAGTAGGATTATTTAGAAGCTGTTAGATGAGTAACATAATCTTACCTAATAACACCCTTGGTGTGTTCATTTATTTGTTTGGTGTACACTTCTTCTGTCGCTCTGTGATGCTCATAAGGATGCTCAATGATTGTATATGTGAAACAAGTTTCACAAGAACACAAGTACAAAAATGTTTTAATTGCAGGTACTATTTGAATGTATTTATTTGTTTGTCATACACATCTGGAAAATTTATTCAAGGAAAATATTGAGTCACGTCATTTTTGACGGGCTGAGTGCACTAGTAGAAAATAGTTACCTTGTGATCTTCACTAGGACTGGCGTGCTGCTCAGGTCTGACAGTCTTGGATGAGCAGAATTAAGCACCAACTTTTTCAACTCGTAGCTACACAAACTCGGCCAAAATCTGAAAAAAATTACATTGTTATAAAAATTTATTTTATAAAGTCACAACACATTTCAGCTTCAGAAATTGCAATGGCAAAATAATAAACATGCTCAGAAAAAGATAACATAAGCTACAAAAATGATCAGCACTAGCAGTGAATCAAAAAATAATGGTACATTGATTGAAGTATATTATTAGTTAGTTCTAGCCCCACAAACACAACAAAAGTGTTCATAAAAAAGCAGTGGGCATCATTTTGAATAGAGTTGAAGGAATGAAAATCTTTGTGAAATATTTTTTTAATAATTTCTCCATACATTTGAACATCAAGTTAGGAATAAAATTATAAAAACAAGAAAAAAGTGAGGAAAAAATTAGAAAAAGCTGAAAAACAGGATAGTAGTGAACCAGAAAATGAAAGGGTCAATTTTATTTCAGGCCTTTCACGGAAATTAAAAATTCCACTCCAAAGAATCACCAAAGAAAATCATTTAAAATTGTTTTGCATGAATGACATTCTGCTTGCTGATGCGTTATTTTTCAGTTATTCAACTTGGAAGTTATAAGAACGTCGTATATAAAAGTGAAAAAACGGACACGTAAATATGCTGTAATACGGTATTAACGTAACGATGGGTGAAGTTAGGGTAGGTAATGGTAGGTTAGTTAAATAAACTAACCTAAAATAACATCAATCAACCTGAAATAACTTACCTTAACTTGCCCAAACCAACGCTGTTAGTTTCCCGCCAAGAAGTGGGCGTGTCCCGCCAGAAAAGAGGGCATTACCCAACAATGCGGCGATTAAGCAACCGACCATATAATGTTATTCCTATCTGAACGTAATTATTGTTATATCTCAAAAATAACGCATCAGCAAGCAAAATGTCATTGACGTAAAACGTTTTTAAATGTGTTCTTTTAGTGATTCTTTGGAATGGTATTTTCAATTTCCGTGAAAGGCTTAAATTCAATATTGACCAATGAAACAAATAGCTGTAAACAATGCAAAAAACCTGCATTTCAACTAAAGTGAGGCCTTCCTAACATTCAGCTTTGGATCTCAGATCTTTCTCTAAAGAGTATTAAATATACTACTTGTATATTCATGAGCTGACATGAGTGCACTAACTTGGTTAAATCTGTATACCTCAATATTCATTACACGCATAGTTAATGTGGCATATTATTGCTTATTTTGTTCTTACTAATTCATTAGCATCAACCAAATAATGGGAACATCAAGCATCATGTTACAATAATTTTAAAAATTCAACACAACTGACATAGCCTTGTCTTTTTGGCCGTTGATTAGAAGTACTTCATTATTCAATAAAATTATCTTTACTGGAGATATTTCTTACTCAAATGAGACCACTAAAATTTAATAAAAAATCTTTCAGACTTTGAAAACATTCATATAGTTGGTACTTGGATATGGTGCTAAACCATCATTAAAAAAGCTGGACTAGATTGAACATCAAGTAGCTCAATCCAAAAATTATGACAAAACATGATATAAAAAATAAATTTCCTTTTCAAAGCATATCTATTACAATCGTTTAGGACTCCCTAGCCACTAAAAAAAAACAGTCTTAAGTAAGCAAAGAGAGAGAACTATTTAGTATGAAGTGTAGAAAATGGGAAACTGATTTCCAAGGGGTGTTCCCACAAAGGAAACTACAGTAGTTTTAGTCGGTATTTGTGAAGGAGAGCACAATAATAAATTTTCCAATTTTTGCTGCCTAAACATAGTTAATTAGATCTAAATAAACAACTTTTCTGCTATGCACTTTTTGGGGGAAATAAGTATTTAACAAGTTATAGCAGTATGTTCATTTTCGTCTTTGATGACGAATATGCTCGAATAAACGGCTACTAATCAATTTTCAAATTTTTGTTGCTTAAATCACGGTAATAACATCAAAATAAACTACATTTCTTCTATACACTTTTTGCGGCAAATGAGTATTTTACGAGTTAGAGCGGTAGGTTTAGTTGTTGCGTGATTGAGCTGTTAAGAGTACGTTTGGGTACTTCATAATTTATTATTTGCCAACCCAGTAAAGCTTGCGGAGCCTGAACTCACTTCTAGGGTCTTTTAGTTAATAACACAATAGAAATTATCACCCGAAAATAACAAGTTATAGCAGTATGTTAGCTTTTGTCTTAAATAGCCGAAATGCGCTGGATCATTCGAGAGTCCATTGTAGTGTTGCCATCCGACGCGCTCGATGAATTACATCCCGCCGGCTTCAAACACAAGAGTTGCGGTAACTAATTTACCGCTATAACTCGTTAAATACTCATTTGCCCCCAGAAGTGCATAGAAGAAAAATTGTTTATTTTGATCTAGTTAACTATGTTTAGGCAGTGAAAAGTGGAAAATCGATTATTGTCCTCTCCTTCACATTTGCCTTTCAGTCTCACTTACCACAACAAAAATATTCAAAAAGGGGTAGGATGAAAACATTAATTAGTATAAAGTTTAGGCAATGCAGAATCTATATACCAAGTGTTCTTGCTTAGAATCCTTTGTGCATAAAAATAAGTGAGTTGAAAAGGCAGGTTAGAAAACAAGATAAAAGGTAAAGAAAAGTTCCAAGATTCTGAAAAACAGAACAGCAGTGTAGGTACCCTGTACATAAAAACTGAATATTAGAAAGCCAGCAAGCTCAGCATCTTAGGATGGAATATTTACTGAAATTTGAATTCTCAGAATTTGTAAAATTTTACCAAGTTTCCAGAAGTCTGATCAGTGAATGATTTGCCATTTTAGAAGGTAGAAATTTTCTTCGACCACATTCATAAACTGAATACAGATATTAACTTATCTTAGATCCTTGACAGTGGAAAAGGCTAAATTGGCAGGACTCCAAAGAAAGTAGCATTAGAGGCTGTACAGTAATATCCTTCTGAATGATACATTGTAAATACAAATCTAATATCAGTTTTAATTTTAGATTTTTGCTGCTGCTGATATTCAAAAAATTTTGCAGTTTGAGAGATACACATTCTTGTTGAAACCTGCTTGTAAATGCCAGAACTATTTTCTTTTTCTTGTAACTTTTATTTGAGTAGAATATGATCAAATTTAACTAATTTCTTCATAGTTTCGAGCATTTACATGTAGTTTAAAATTTGGTATTGATGACATTTCATTAACTGTTTTGAACTAAAGAAAACTCAGATGCGCACCTAAAATATAGCCCCTACGTTAGGTGACAACTTTGCCTTGATCCACGCGGTTTGGAATTTGGAACTCTGCACTTCCGGACCAGACGAAACTGTTTTATTAGCACTATCGACTCACTGCCTAAACGAGTAGTAAACACATACGCAAACAGGTTTCATTAATTGAACAATTATAAATTCAAAGTCAAGGAAGAGAGCAATATTTTTGTGAAGCTGCTAAAACTAACTATAAATAATTTATATATATCCATCGAATCTATCGACACACAAATTCAGCTTATGAACGACTATGTTTTTGCATTCCAAAAAGGTACTTCTTTGGATGAAACAACGCAGGGAAATATTTTGCACTGTTACTGAAAATAGTATAATGAGTTTTAGTGACCCACACTCACATTACCTTATGATAAAAATGAGCAGTATATTTAGAAAAAATTGCAAAACCGTGAGTGTATCTAAATCTTATTTATAAAAGTATCACAAAAGTTATTTTAGCACTCAAGACAGTGTTTTAATAAACTCAGAGCAAAGCAATAAAAATGTACTCGCAAAGTTTGTTACATGTTAAATAATGACGAAAAAATCTTCTGACAGGTAGAAAAGAAAATTTTTGATTCATGCAACGAAAATGACAGACGTATTTTTTAAAATGTTTTGTTTACAACAGACATCGTGATTGGTCGCCAGTATTGTTTACTATTTGTTTCCTACTCTTAAGAAACTGAGTCTTAATCTTGCCCGATCTCCTATTGTCTGTAGTGAACCTGTGAAGTTTCGACAACTTGTCGGAATTATTAGGCTCTAATTTCATTTTAGGTATTCGAAATAGCGGCAGGGTCACCAGTTACACGATAATAACTTATGTGCAACAATTAAGGTTGGATAAACCTTGGATTGAACTTTGAGTTATGAGGGCCTCCGAGATCAGAAGGATCAGGTTTCGAGTAGCATTATCATAGCTACTAGGTCAATTATTTGTAACCTCCAATCAAAAACCGAAGGAAATTGAAACGCAGAACGCTTTTAACTGGCCTGGTGTATTAGGGGAACAACCGTCCCGAAGTTAGTGTGCTTGATTCTTGGGTCTTCTCAATGGGGGATCCCTTGGGTCGATCCGGGGCGTAGAACTCCACGTGTTGCGAAGTGGTGGTGGTTCTGATTTGTGCCTCCGGTGAGGGAGAAGAAGAAGGAAGACGAAGGAGGTAGTTCGTGTGTAGTGGCGTGGTGGTCTTCGTGGACCGTTAGCCGCAGGTCTCCTGTGCGGCAACATCAAGCTGGGGTTAAGTTGCACAGGTTAAAGAGCGCATTCTAAATCACATGCTAGTCTGTCACTTCCCCGACTTAACAAGAAGTAGCCTGAAGAAGTCAGCTCTCCAATCATGCCGCTCAGCCTGCAACTCTGGCGCCTGAGCACAGGTCTGAGAGACAT
>JACJUY010005300.1:0-61587 GCA_014220935.1 Platorchestia sp. MABIK | reverse complement strand
TTACCCATCCCAGGATAACCTTACCCATCCCAGGATAACCTTACCCATCCGAGGATAACCTTACCCATCCCAGGATAACCTTACTCATCCCAGGATCCTCAAGTTTACTTTTCTAATTTATCCCTACCTGTCCTAACCTATCCTAAATTATAGCGAATCGTCCTAAATTACTCGCCCTAACCTGCCCGAAGTTACCCCAACTTGTCCTTACGTAACATAGCTTAAACTAACCATCAACTTTCTGTGTACTTAACTTATGACAGTTGATCATAAAGCAACCCTTTCAGCTGAACTGATCAATTGCTGCCCATTAGCAAAATAATGAACAAAAACACGCCGCGCAACGGTATTTCTTTGGGGACGTATGTTAGTGCAGTGAATAGAAACGGTAAAAGCAAAAGAAATTATGTACCCTCATAATTCTTTGTGCTACCATGAATTTTTGCGTCCTCATTATAATTCTTTGTGCTACCATGAATTTTTGCGTCCTCATTATAATTCTTTGTGCTACCATGAATTTTTGCGTCCTCATTATAATTCTTTGTGCTACCATGAATTTTTGCGTCTTCATTATAATTCGTTGTGCTACCATGAATTTTTGCGTCTTCATTATAATTCGTTGTGCTACCATGAATTTTTGCGCCCTCATTATAATTCTTTGTGCTACCATGAATTTTTGCGTCTTCATTATAATTCGTTGTGCTACCATGAATTTTTGCGCCCTCATTATAATTCTTTGTGCTACCATGAATTTTTGCTTTCATTTTTCGAAGCCAAGAAGTTGCATCGTGTATCTGAATTCCAGAACTAGTGTTATTGCATTCAACTGTTCAAATTGAAAATAGTTTGAGGCAGTCAGTGTACGTACCCCGTCAAAGGTGGCAGTGTTCGGCTCGGTGATGAACTATAAAATACGTAAATCTTTCACTGTTATTAAACGGTATGCTTGTGTGCAGGCCCTAACTGCAACAGCCTTTAGCTGTAATGTGTGTTGTCCCGTGTGTAGCTCAAATTAAAGAAGTAGATTCTCTCATTATTGAAATACTTGCCGGTTTGGATGCGAGAATGTCTTTGGTCCCCCTGAATTTATTCCTAACGCTTGAATTTGGTTCTCTTGCTCTGTAAATTCACTGATTAGTGATGATGTGAGTATGCCTTGATACACAAATATCATTCACCATAGATCTGGGTTGCTAGAATCTGTTAACTGGGAACCAACCGTTCGCTTCCACAAGCCCATCATTTTAATTTCAACTTTGAGTAAACTACATTTGCTACGCTTAGCTCACATCCGGAACTTAGAGACTGAGCGTCTCGCGAGTTTTCTAGCTTCTATGTGATTGGTCGCAAATGCAATATTACTTTGTGTGTGAACCACACCTCAAATGTTCTGTGGTTCGAATGTCGTTTAGTTTGGGTCTGAATAAAATGCCGTGGGGAGTTGAAGGTACTCAGATCGTGTCAAGCTTCTGATCCGACGGAGGATGTTTTAGAGCATTTTGGACGGGCTTAAAGTTCAGTTTTAGTCTATCCCAAACTTCCCTGAATAAAAAATAACTCGTCAGTATCTCAATGATGGCTGTTTTTTAAGTTACGCATTTGCAACCTTCTTTCTTGAAATTGAATGCGTCTACGTTCGTCTGCTGAGTGTGTGTCCGCACTCGTCAGTAATGATTGTCTGCCCTCTTTGGCCCGGCATAGCATTTTGTCAGTGTCGCCTATTGCTGTCCACTACGTAATGGAGAACATTTTGTTATGGTTGATTTGAACCGATCTACTTTAGTATTTGGATAAGGCTAATCTTCCCTAGTAATGGAACAAGAAGAATCAATATCTTTCAAGAGCGTCTGCGATGTTGTAAAACTACCTTATTCTTCAGTTTTAAATTCTTATACACTCTAACTTAAAGCTCTCAATGCTGCTCCCATAGCAAAGCTCTGTTTGATCTAATCTCTCTCTTGAAAAGAGCGAGAGAGTCACCGTAATTCCAGCAGCTGAGCTCGAGAAAACTCAGGGACACATGCACCTGTGGACCGACCGTGCTCTGTCATTAGCTCTTCCAGAGCGGACGTGATCTTTTTTTCTTTGGTCACAGCGAGCTCTGCAGTTGCGAATCCCGTTACGCTCACAACGGCAATACACTTCTTCATATTTTTGCGTTTCGGTCGTTAGATGCGGAAGTTGAGTTGCGTGCTGGCCTTATCGGCTCCTGTTTTCCTGCGCTTGTGTTCAGGCCCCGTTTGGACGTCTTGTGTGGGAACGCATCATGCGCGTAGACTCTGCGTTATATACCTAAGCACTTTTCCTGCGAAGTGACCCACCTGCAGTCACTAACTCATTTTTTATAAGTACTTAATGAAAGCTAAACAAAAGCCCGATCCAGTTAAAGTTTGCTATTCTCAAAGTTGATTCCCACAATTGACTTTAACTTTGAATTGTATGGTGAACTTCAGTTTAACCCATCGCAGTTAACGTGTTAAGTTCATATTAATGATGCCTTCTTCTTACCTGTTGTTGGAACGCCTTTGTTGCGGATAGGAAGGCTATAACAACTGACGTATTTAATCGAATCCTTGACGCGCGATCGCATGGCGTACACCTCGTTTGTAAATTCAAGCTCTACATCGATATTACACGTCGTTCTGTTCAGTTTTACTTTATGGCAGTGTTGTGGTGTAGTCCGTGTCCCCTCAGCGGCATACAGCCATTTTATCTATGGTTGTTGAAAGAACAAATAAGATGGTTGAGACTTTCCACGGGAAAAATCCTGATCTGAGAGTTAGGTAGGCCTCCCTTTCTTGAAATAGATTGGATTTTTTTTTCATGGACTTTCTTTTTTCGATTCATTGTTTTCTTGCTTCTCAGCGCCCATAACTTTTTTTCAACCTTTTTATCTCGTTTCATTTGCTTCCTTCCTAACTTACTGTTTCAATGCGCACAGGATTTTGTGTGAAACGCACCTTGTACATAAATTCCCTCATTCCTTCACTCTGTTCTAAATTATGCTTAACCCCTTCCTTTCTTTGGAACACTTTCGTTAGGGTTAGAGAGGCTGATACTGACTTAAATAATTCAATTTATGAAAAAATATCCAGTGCATTGCGGGCTGGTTTTTTCTTATATGAGGACACATGACATGCTTTCCCTATGCCCCGTGTAGTGTGTGCAGCGTGCTAGTCGAGTCATTGTGACTTTATATCCCTGAACCATTACTTCGCACTCTCCTGTAGCCACGTCGTCGTGTGTACGAACTGATGTTGTGCTCCTCCCAAGTTGTGGTGGGGGTTGCTAATGTCCTGCATTACAGTTGACACGCCTAGCTAGGTTTGCTCTGAAATGTATCGTGTGGAAACTGCTAAATCAGTTTCATTGACACCTTTAAAGTCCTTAATATATATGTGGAAATGGGTTTAAAATGTTGTTAACTGCGAAATCAGTAGTGTATACACTTAAAAGCCCTAAATACTTGTGTGGAAATGGTCCTCAAATGTTTTTTTACACATATTAAAGGCAAGATCAGTAGAGTATATACGCTTAAAAGCCCTAAATATTTCCGTGAAAATAGTTCTGAAATATCTCATGTATGTGTAAACTGCAAAATCACTTATATATTTGTGCTTGAAAGCCCATGATTATTCGTGTAGAAATGTTTTTTAAAATTTTTCTCGTTCATCTAAACTGAAAAGTTAGCAATAGTAACTCTTGAGCCTCAGATTATTTGCGTACATATATAATTTTTGAATTCTCTTCTCAGTTATTTTACCTCATCATTTTAAAAATCATTTGTCCAAAATTTAAATTTGTCCCCTCGAAAGAGACAACTAATGTATCTATGGGAATCGGCGTTCACAGGAGGAAAATGTGAGGTCCCGAGCTGAAAGTTAGGTAAACCTTCTTTGTGTTGAAAATGAAATGTTTATTGTTTTGTTATGGACTATCTTTCTTTGGTTCACTGCTATGCTGTTTTGCAGCACATACTACTTTATTATTCAACTTTCATCTTGTTTCTTAAACTTCTTTCAATACTTAATGTTTACGTGCACTTTGTGCAGAGAGCACGTATTCCCACAAGTCCATACCAAATGGTGCCTTCCTCCTTCCTCTCTTTGGAACACCTTTGTTGCTGTTAGGAAGGCTTAACACGTTGACTATGGCGATTGTGCGGGTGCTTACGGCCAGTTTGGTTAGGTTAGAAGAAGTCGTTTTGAAAAACTGGCTTTTCTGCTCTAATACATTTTTAACCTTTTTTAAAAATGTGAAGAATACAATAGAACCATAATGTGTTAACTTTTACTGTAAAATTTATTTCGGAAAAGGTAGCAAAATGGTTGAAATGTTGTTGTATATTCCGGTACGTAAATGAACAATTTACCTAGTGGTTCACATATGTACCATTTTGGAGTCAACGTGTTAAACTAACATCTAATCAAATTTTATCTTCATTTCTTGCCTTGGTGGCAGTTTTGTTCTCATTTTACCTCCATCCTAGAAGAAGTTGCAGTATCACCGGCTATATGTACTGGGTGAGATAAAAATAGTGTTACAAAACGAACCTTTCGAGGGGATGACATAATTGTATCCATTGTAATAAGCGCTCCCAGTGGAGAAATGTAAGGTCTTTTGTTAATGGTTAGGTGGAATTTTTATTGAAATGGAATAAGCTTATGTTTGTTTCGGACCATCTTTTTTCAGTTCACTACAGTCCTTTTTCAACACGTATTATTTTCTTCAAATTTTATCTTATTTCATAAACTTCTTTTAATCTCGCTGTCATTGTGAGCTGGATGTGGGGACACTCCTTGTGCATAGATTCCCTGTTCCCCTAATTCCGAACTGAATGGTACCTCTTCGCTTCTCTTGGGAGCTCCTTCGTTGTGGTTAAGGAGGCTTAAACTAGCTTGTAATAATCTAGTATTTTATCTTGATTCAAGGAAAAGTTTTCGCGGTACCGGCACACTCATACTGGGGAGGACGTAAACAGTTTTGCAAAACGAAATTGGTATTGCTGTCAACAGTCAGTTTAATTTAAACTTTTTTCTTTCCACGATGGCCATTGCTTAAATCAAGATTGCGCACGAAATAATTGATTCGCTATTACTGATGGAGTATTCACAATCTGTCGTATTTTCTTGAGAAAGGTGTAAATTACGTCACCAATATTGGCCATTTCTAAAGTTAGAAATAGTGGCACTAATAACGGCTCTTGGTATTTGGCCTTAGTTTTTGTCTTAGTCTTAGCTTTTAATTAGTGTCGAAAATTTTCGTTTCTCACTCTCTACATTTGCCTATGAACAGCTATCCAAAGGGAGTTGATATCTGGCAATAATGGTCATTCTTCTTTGCTAACGAAGGCCTGACGTTTGTCTCGGCACCGCTGCTGCTGAGTCACATTAGCAGTGTGAGTTGTCGCACCGTCTTGTTGCAGGGTCCGAACACCGCGATCCGTAAGCAGCGTTACACCAGGACATCAGAGCCCCTTCCAAAATGTCATCTATGTACACTTGTGTGTTGATCTTCTAGCCTTGTGGCACGAAAACGAGGAGGTAGCTCTTTCTGAGACATGCACCTGCCAAAAGCATCACTAATGCTCCCTGTTGAGTTCTTGGATATTTCCTCCGTTTGAGGAAGATTAATTTGTGGGACTTGACAACACGCAGTAGTTTTGATGGTCAAGATCTTGGCCATTTCTGCAAGAACTCGACTCATCGTTGAGTTAGCTGGTGAAAAAAAGTTATCATTTCTGTATCGTATGAAGCATTCCAGCCTCAACGAGCCTATGGAACCATTTTCAGCGCCGAAATATCTGATGAGCGTCACACGGTATTTTCTCCCCCATAGAGGTCCCGAGACAAAAGGTTAAGTTGGCTCTTTCCTTTTTTTAATATAATTGGTTATTTTTGTTTTGTAACTGGCCTTTTTTTCGGTTCAATGCTGTCCTGTTTTTTAGCACCTACTACTTTCTTCTTCAACTTTTATCTTGTTTTATAAACTTCTTTCTCACCTTACTGTTTCTATGCGCCTTGTGCATAGAGTCCACGTTCCCTTAACCCCATACTAATGGTGCCTTCCTCTCTTTGGAACGCCTTTGTTGCTGTTAGGGAGGCTTGAACTAACATCTTATCTAATCTCCCCCCAGATGCTCTTGACCAGGTTTGAGGACGTCCTTGTGTTGGTCCACCTTTGTTGGAGTTAGTTTTATGATGGCGATCATTTCAATCAGCATCCTTTTACTTGAGCTTTCCTGGCTGCAATATTTTTTGGCGGCTTCATACCTTTCTTAGTGAAGTTTTACTTAGCATCACTTTACAGCGCATCTGCATTATTTGTTCAAAATTTCAAAAACCAAGAAAAATTAACGTATATGCAGTGACACGACTAATATTTTATATATATTTAGCAGTTTTTCGTCATGTGTGCAAATTAAATGTCCAAATAACACAGCTCACGGATTTATCCTGCAGCTAATGAATTTATGATTTTCTTTGTTGCTACTTTAAATTAATTTGAAGTATAAAAAATCATCTCTTTCCTTTAGGGGATACAGTTATTCTATTAATTAGAATATGCGCTCCCTGGAGGGAAGATGTGAAGGACTGAGCTGAAGGTTAGCTAGGCCTTTCTTAATGTACGTAAATGAGTTTTCTCGTTTGTTTTGGATCATTTTTTTTTTTTGTCTCGCTGCTATCCCTTTTCAGCTTCTACTTTCTTCGTCAACTTTATCGCGTTCCTTGAACATTCAATTTTTTTATATCTATGCGGTGGGTGTCGTGACACACCTTGTGCGTAGATTTGTGCATAGATTCCCTGTATTCGAAATGGTGCCTTCCTCCTTCATCTCGCGAAAACATCTTTCTTGTGGTTAGGGAGGCTTAAATTAACTTATCTAATTTAGAATTTTAGTAAATATCGGGTGGGTATTATTTTTATTTTAACATTTTTCTTTTCGTATGGGTTTCCATTTAAATTTTCGTGGACATTTTGTGTATAGTATTATACATTGTGTAAAGGGCATTTTGTGTATTTTATAATCATAACACTTTAGTTAATATCCTCAGAGTTTACATTTAAATCTAACGCGTTGGTCGCGATGTGAGCGGCCGGTGTTCACGGAGGAAATTTTCTTAATGCAGCTAATCGACCATGCAGTTGTCACAAACTCTATTTTTATATATTTCATGTTGGTGCTGAAGTAATGTTCGATTTAAAAAGCTTGGGTAAAGATGAATTGCCCAATGACTGTGAAAATATTTCTCAATCAACATACTCTCCATTGCTTTAAATTACCTTGTTCCACCTTTCAACAAGCTTAGAACTGCCTCGCTTTCAAAATTAGGTATGTTTAGAATCAAAATACAACTTCTACTCTTTTTCAATTTGTTCCCCTGTTGTTAACCCAAGTTCACTAAAATGGTTTCGTGGTCCTCGAAACGAATGGAAATCAGAAGCAGGTTGTGTTGGCCCCGTCTCACTGTTTTGCAATTTCCCTAGTGGTAACAGTAGGATTCTCGGACACAAGAACATTCAGCTGATCGGAATCAATTGTTTTTTGGTGACCTTTCTTGGGCTCATCTATTCAAGTAAAATTGCACTTCGAAAACAAGAAAACCATCTCCTGCAACTTCTTTCATTCGCTGCATCATCCATTAAGTGTTCTGAATGGATTTTGCTGCCGGTCTTGCATTCAACACCTTTATGAAACTCGTTCAGTAGAACACTTCTTATGTAATCTTTACATGACACAAACATGGATGTCAATAGCTGTGAAAAATATGTACATAACAGAGAGAATCTGAAGGAAAATCGTTTTGCTGAGTCGCAGAACTTACTTGCTGCGCCTATAGCAGAATGTAAATACGTGGCAGATTAGTTTTAAACATTCGATCTAAATATCAGACATTGCTGCGCTCAGGGGGAGACAACTATTGTTTCTGTGATGATTAGCGCTCCCAGGAGGAAAATGTGAGGTCTCGAACTGAGAGGTAGGCCTTTATGGTGAAATAAAATGTTTTCTGTTTTGTCAAAGACTATCTTTTTTCGATCCACTGCTATCTTGTTTTTAAGCATCTCTGATTTTCTTCTTCAACTTTTATCTTCTCTCAGAACTTTTTTCTCGACTTATTTTTCATGCGCAGGGCATCTTGTTTCGTAACACACTTCGTGCGTAGATTCTGCATTCCCTTAAATTCAAACTAAATGTTTTCTTCCTTCCTCTCATTGAAAATCTTCGTTGTGGTAAAACACAAGCTGAAGCTAACTAAAATCATTCAACTTTTTCTGGCTGTAAATGCTTGGTAAGGAATCTACATAGTAGAGTTTTCACGTTGAGAACTTTCTCCATACCAACCTATGCAGAGAAAAGAAAAATCTTCGCACTATTTAATAGGATTCATCATAAGCTAGTTTAAACCTCCCTACCGCTGCGGTGTTCTCGAAAAAGAAAAGAGAAACGTTCTTTTTAAAACAAAACTATAGGAACGGGCGCTATGCCTTGATAAAAATTAAGCGCTATGCCTTGATGAAAAATTAAGCGCTATGCCTTGATGAAAAATTAAGCGCTATGCCTTGATGAAAAATTAAGCGCTATGCCTTGATGAAAAATTGAGTGCAATGTCTTGATGAAAAATTAAGTGCTATGTCTTGATGAAAAATTAAGCGCTATGTCTTGATGAAAAATTAAGTGCTATGTCTTGATGAAAAATTAAGTGCTATGTCTTGATGAAAAATTAAGTGCCATGTCTTGATGAAAAATTAAGCGCTATGTCTTGATGAAAAATTAAGTGCTATGTCTTGATGAAAAATTAAGTGCTATGTCTTGATGACATTAAGCGCTATGCCTTGATGAAAAATTAAGCGCTATGCTCTTGATGAAAAATTAAGTGCTATGTCTTGATGAAAAATTAAGTGCTATGTCTTGATGACATTAAGCGCTATGCCTTGATGAAAAATTAAGCGCTATGCCTTGATGAAAAATTAAGCGCTATGCCTTGATGAAAAATTAAGTGCTATGTCTTGATGAAAAATTAAGCGCTATGCCTTGATGAAAAATTAAGTGTTATGCCTTTATGAAAAATTAAGCGCTATGCCTTGATGAAAAATTAAGCGCTATGCCTTGATGAAAAATTAAGCGCTATGCCTTGATGAAAAATTAAGCGCTATGCCTTGATGAAAAATTGAGCGCTATGCCTTGATGAAAAATTGAGCGCTATGCCTTGATGAAAAATTGAGCGCTATTCCTTGATGAAAAATTAAGCGCTATGCCTTGATTAAAAATTAAGCGCTCTGCCTTCAACATTGAGGTTAGACGCACGTGTTTAAACATGACCACGTTGAATGTAGAGGGAGACGTGCCATGACGTGATGACCGCATGAGCACTGAGCAGGCCGTGTACAGTTAGCGCGTCAGCTGGCGCGTCTTTTTGTTGCTCGGAGAACGGGTCTCCCGCCTCCTCCCTCGCCTGCCCTCCGCCGCTCGCACTCTCCGAGCTGGTCGCGTCCTGGACTTTTTTCTGGTGGAGCATCCCCGCTGGGGAGTGTCCTTCAGCGCTCCTCGGGGACGTGTAGGGTTCTGGAGCTGTCTCGTGGGGCTGATGGTGTCTGTCCTCGTGATGGTATCGCTTGGGTCGGGTGTTCTGTGGCCACGGTAGCTATACTCGTCACGAAATGAATAGCACCTGCTGCAGGAATCTGTTACACTTGTTACTGAGATCTGTGACAGTTGTTGCAGGAGTCTGTGACACTTTTTGTGCTGGTCTTTAACACTTGTTGCATCTGTTGTGGATTTAGATGTGCGATTAGGTACGACTTATATTTTATTCTTTATTTATCGCCAGCTCGTTGAGGAGGTCAGTGTGCAATGCAGCCGGCATCCTGCACATGTGCCTTCGTTTTAATTCATTCTTATTTCATTTTTCGTCCCATTAAGATGCTCACGCTTTCGTTAACCGGAGTAGCGAGCTGAGCCTGCCGAAACGCTCAAATTTTGCGCCCTTATGGTACCATTTGAGGTTAACATTCGCTGGTTTCTTTATGTGGCAATCGCTTAACTCAGCAGAAACTGACGTTAAGTTTTAATAAAAATGAAAAATATTTGTGCACAAAGCCACTGTATGGGGGACACGTATTGGTTTTTGAGTGGCAGTTTAATGAAAGACATCTTAGTTATCGACGAACCTAGATTCGTTGCGCGTCTGCTGAAAACGTCTGCGTTGTTAGATGAGCTAAAGTGACAATTTAAACGTATTATGAAACCAGCGAAGTTCAAGAATTTTGAATGATCTTAAGCTTGAAATAATTGAAGTCGTGTAGGGCTGAGCGCGTCTGTAAAGCGCTTATTCTAGACGTAATGTCTCCACTGCCGTACGCTGGGCCAGTACTGAAGCGAATTACTCTCTCAAATACCATCCGTCTTGTCGGCTTCCCAAAGTGCTTACAATTATATTCCAGTTTTTCTATATCTTTAGAATTATATTTATCATTAAGTTTTAAAATATTGTTTAACGAATATAATTGGTAAACTAGAGCTTTCCTTCGCTAAATTTTATTTTAGAGAGAGAAGATAAATATTTTATTGGATGTTTGTGATTCAGCATTTATTGCGTCTGCAGGTACACGTACCATTTGCTGCCGTGTTGATCGAGAACGTAAGGAAACACAGCTTCATTTTCTAGCCAAAATGACAAAATTCTGCTAATTCTGGACTAAATTTGGTCATAAAAATGCTCAGGTTATGTCAACTATGAGAGGTAGCCGAACACTCACTGCAGTCGTTATGACCAAATTATATTCGAAAAAAGGCCCGGTTTGGTCAATTTGACCAAATGAAGAGCCCAATCTGGCCTCGCTGGGTCACATAGAGAAGGCCATCTGTAAATAAATATTTCTATTACTCCTTGCTCTATCCATACGGGGCACTGTAATCACAGGCAACTCTCAATACGTACAGTTAACTATAGTGTACGAAATTTTCTGTACCCTCCCAATGAACTCCTTAGAAGGATAACAATCATTGTACCATTAGGAATTAGCGCTCCCTGGAAGAAGATGTGAGATCCCGAGCTGAAAATTAGGTTAGCCTTCTTTTTTGTTGAAATAAAATTATTTTGTTGTTGTTTTGTCGTACACCGTCTTTTTTCGGTTCACTGCTGCTTTTTTTTAGTACCCGTTATTTTCTTCAATTTTTGTCTTGTTTTATAGCTTCCTTTTATCTAGCTGTTTCTGTGCGCTAGGTGTGGGAACACACCGCTTGCATAGATTCCCATTCCCTTAATTCCATTCTAAATGGTGCTTTCCTCCTTACTCTCCTTGGAACAACTTCATTGTGGTTAGAGAGGTTTAAACTTACATAAAATCTAATCTCATCTCTTGTACAAGATTTTCTTTTTTTTGCACGGTGCAGCTGTGGAAGCGTGTGTGACCGACGAAGCGCGTGACTTGGTTTTCAGATATAGCTTATTCAAAAGCTGTAGCTTTTTGCCGTCTTCGTCATCAAATAACTTTGGCACACAAAGTCTCATAATGAGTGGCATAACAAAATAAGTGTAGCATGAGCTGTGCCGTTTGTCCAAATGTTTGTTGTCTCTTGCTTTGCTCAATTTGAACATAACTTTTTCTGATGAATTATGCCTCTTAAAATTGCTTTGTTGAATTTAGTTGTTCGTGAAAAATAGTTTTCCAAATTTACGATATTCGAGACTCCATGAATGGACACCTGGGAATTGTTTCCTTAGTTATATCGTAAGTTCATTGATCTCTTTCAATATTTGAATTTTTTATGGAAAATTAATGCCTTTCGGAAAATTAATGTTTTTCAATTAATACTGCATATTCTAATTATACTCTCGTTCAAGTCTTATTACTCGTTCCATCCTGAATCACACGGAGCCTGTCGATAAATTATTCCTATCATTATCATTTTATTATTTTTACAAAGAAAGTGATTTCACGAGCAATTCCCGTTTAGTATTCATTTAAGATCTTCCTCGTTCAAATATCCATTCTTAATGAAACAAACAAGCCAAAGTTGACGTGTCACGTCCTAGGCTAATTTCGCATCTATCATTGTTGGCTTCCTTCTCATTTGAAGTATCGCTTCTTGCCGTATCGTTTAAAGCTCAAATTTTGAAGCGATCGTTACAGACGCGTACAAAAACACTACATAATATCGAGTACACGATGACTTTGACCCTCGATGTGAGAGTTGGACTTACCGAGGTGCTTTCATCGCCCAGTGGCGGTGTGGTTGAGAGCTTGGCTTTGTGGGTGCCAGATAGTCTTTGCGTAGACGTCGCTTGTGAGACATCTGCGTGTGCCTGCCACTCGTGTCCAGCCGCCGCTGCGCGAGAGATATTTTTCGCTACGGAAAAAATTAAATACGAACCTTTCGTCTACGCCAGCCCATGTGTATCGAAAAATTACGTGAACAGTAATGAGTTGTGCTTTTATTTTGTGAAAAGAAAACTTGTAACAGCTTTAAAAGATGTGTAAGAAATACTTTTTAGAGGCTATTGATCATTTGTGAATGATAATATATGCACAGCTTTCTCACTATATTTTAATTGTACGCGAATTTTAAATGTTCTTATTTTATTGCTAGCAAAACGCGACGTCTCATAAATTTTGAAGTAAACCTATTTTTTTTGTAAAAAGATCAGCTGATGTTTCTCAAACGATAACCATTTTCGAAAAATGTTGAATTTCGCTTCTTTTTTGCAGAGAAATAAAGTTTTAATGAATCCTTTAAAAAACGCGCCAGTCAAGTTGAAACTGTGAGAAAGCTGATTATTAATATCGGGTAAGGTCGTAAACTTGAATCTGTGTGTGAACACTATGTGAACTTTCATATCATCGTGACTCCATTTGAGTGAAGACAAACTACGGTATCCCGCATCATGGGCCGAATTACGACGCTTTGGCTCGTGCTCGCAGTCGCAACCGGCGCGGTACCAGCGAATTTAGGCGCATCTCCTGCAGAGCCTCACAGCGACCAGAACTCTCTCCCCATCTCCCACGACGGCGACGCGGCTCTGCGCTCCACCAGGGTTCAATTAGCCCTCGACTCCGACAACATGGGCGTGTTTACTGAGGAACATCCTGACGCAATCCAAGCGACCGTATACAAGTTTACAGATCCTCACGATTTGACCGCTGGGGAGAATGGTGACGATAGTGAAGCGTTGCAAGCTTCCGTCCATAGGCACGCAGGTTTCAATGATTTGATTGAGGGGGAGGTTGAAGATGGTGGTAATATGCACCATCTTGATCGTGACTCGTCGGGGCCAGATAATGCGGGTTCTGGTGAGAAAAATGGTGAATTTTCTGGTCAATTGAAGGCTGCCGGTGAAGACCAAAGCGAAGACCATGGTATTTTAAGTGAACTAAGATCTAAAACTGGTTTTGATTTGCAAAATGAAGTGCAGGTGCCGATGAATAAATTTCCGGATGCTAATGATGTATTAGATGATGAAACTATTCAAAGCAATGTACCTGAATATTATGCCACTATGCCAGTAGATGCAAACCAATTCGCAGAATCTTATATATTCACAAGAGCACCTGAAAAAATTAACCGTACTGAAAATGCGTATAAATTGCAAGGAACGGATCACCAGTCCAATTTGGAAAGCATGAGTATCTTCGAGTCGGTCGTTACTGATCACCCTTTTGACAATAATGATGGTAAGCATGCCAAAATGATGGATGCCGCTCAAGGTGATAATTCAATAACGAGTGAATCTGAAGAGAAGGAAAAGTTTCTCGTTGAGTTAGCTCGTCGCATCTTGGACGTTCGTAAACAGGGCTTTTCCAAGACCTCATTTATAATTCATCCGAACAACTCTCCTCTGCCTGCGTACCATCCTCTCAATGAAAATTTGAAACGGCACAGCAGTGAAAATCATCTACGAAAAGTAGATGTAGGTGACCGTAAAAATGTTTTTGATGTTTTCCACGACAGTGATAAAAATTTAACTGAGCCTGCTCCTGAGAATGTCTTGTCTTTGAATTCCGACTCTGAAGTTACTCCTGACAACTCACAGTCTGTTGATGCCACGCAGTCGACTGAAGTTCCATCGTTAGATGGTTTTTCATCATCTGTTATAGGAATCTCCCCGCACACCTCTCTCTATGAGAAGCTGCAGCCGAGCCCTGAAGATGAACCCCTAGTGTCCTCGCTCGTGTCGCAACTCAAGGAAATTCTCAATTCCACTGAAACTATCGGCAGCACTGGAACTGAGCCGCCCTTGTCCACCGCATATCACAGTCTCTTCTCGGAGACAGAAACAACCGTAATTCCAGACGACTCGAGCATAGTTGTTGAATCAACTGACCTTCCTAACATCTCGAAAAATGACAGTGGAAACACTGGGGCCATGGAAGGTGAAGTGACAGACTTCTTACAGTCTGTCGCGTCCAGCAGTGGGTTCCAAGGTGCATTCGTTGGAGAATTGATCAAAAGTTTTAGTAGTTTGAATCACAATGCTATGTCATTATTGTATAATTTGCTCATCGGTCCTCTGAAATTGTCCCCGGCACTCATGGATTTTCCTGCCAATGAGAACGAAGAAAATAGCCTCATTGTGTCCAGAAATTTGTCAAAAGGTTCATTTGAGCCAAGCGAACGGGTGTCAAACAGCGTGGATTTGGAAGAATTGCCTTCTGAAGACAAATGGCTACCTTTCAAAAGCAGAGCTCGCACTTCCAGAGACGGCTACGCTGTAGAAGTGATAACCGCTCCTTCGAGGGAGAAATTCGAGTTGGTTGTTGGATCGAGCCTGAGTTCAGAGCCTAGAAATGGTGCCATGTTCCAGCGACGGTCTGGGATGCCAGATGTGGGCAACCTGCAGATGGGCATGAGCATGCCGCCTCCTGAGGCCCTAGGCGCATTGCCCCCTGGTGCTCAGATCATCCTACCTTCACAGATGCGCCGCAAACCAGTCTTGCCTAAAATCACCATTGGTGAAGATAACATCCCTGTTCCCGTCATAGAAACTCGGCCTCCTAGAAGACGGGAGCCTCAGGCCAATCCTCTCGACGTGTTCTCGTCGTTACCGAACTTCTTTTCCTCGCTGTTTTCGTCCCCTACAGAGCAGCCTCATAAAAGACCTGGTCCGTCTCGAAGACGGCGATTGCCTGGCCACCCCTATCGCCGTATTAAAAACAGGCCTAATTCTGACAGACAGCGTCCATCTCGAACGCAATTGGCTCGTGATAAATTCGATGGGCCACTGAATCTTCAACCTCCTGGTATACCCCTTGTTCAAAAAATGGTCCACCCGCGTCCATCAGTGAATAACGACCCGAACATTTATCACTCAATAAATTCTCATCATCAACTCGACTCTCCTCCTCTCCCTCCTACCAATGTCTTCCCTGAACCACTCCGGCCACCGGGAGATGCCCATCAATTCGGAACACCGCAAGACCGGTCTCATTTGGGACCTTTCATTCCCAGCCGCGAATATCGACCCCAAGATCGTGTGGCGCCCTCCGAATTCCGTTCTCCTCAATTATCAGCAGAGAACACCATAGGATTTTTCCCAAAACCTAGAGCTGAAGGAGGTTTTGTACCTCTTAATAAAGCTAATGGAGCTACAGAGCGGAGAACCCAGGTTGATCAGTTTGGTGAGTCATCTCACTTCGCAGTTCGACATGAAACGAACGACGAGCAAAATAATAATAGAAGAACTTTTTCCTTGCGCGATCCGTACACAGATCATGCTCACGTTCCTGACGAATATGAGAACTATCATTACTCTTCAGAAAAAGACTTTGAACCTATCTATCGAGTTTCTCACGCACCTGGTCGAAATCCCAATCGCATCATTCCTCAAAAAGTAACTTTCGAACCATCTCTGCCTTCAGATTCCAGTGTTCACTCCAGCGACAATGAAGAAGAGCTTAGATACAATTCAAGCCCATCTATGTATCAACATTTCTCAAATCCTTCCTTTGAAAACAACCAGAGACCTGATCAAGAGCTCCCTAAGTTAACCGATTCTGATGAAGATTCAAAGTACTCCGCGTCAGATCAAAAGAATTCACAAAACACCGATCGTTACTCAGATTCTGACAGTGACTACAGCTACGACTCAGTTGGAAGTGATTATCGGCTTGATCACGAACATTTGTTGCCCAGTTCGCATCATCCTAAGTCAATACCTCCTACACAAGGGATAGCTAGAAAACCGATTGAGTATTACGAAAAAGTGCATCATCCTGTAGTGAATTTCAGTGTTGCACCACTTTCTAATGCTGAAAATTCACAGTACGGTACACCTGTCGATCTTCCGCGTGATGATTTTGAAGCAAGTGAAAAGGATAATTCAAACTACAATAGACCTTCATCTAACGCTTCTACAAAAGACCAGATTTATCACGAAACAAATAGCAAAGATGATGGACATTATTCTCCCCCTCAAAGCAGCTCCCTCGACGTTGATAATTTTAGTAATGCGAATGAAGATAAACGTGCTGAAGATTCTCCGACCTACGGCAGCAATTTTTATGAGTATTACGAAAATAACCGTGATGAATTGCTCTATCCTGATTTCACGAGCAAGAGGATCACCAGCGAACCCTCTGAAAAAGAACACAAGAAGCCGCATGAAATCTATGATGTAGACCCCAATGGCTATGAGTATGACAACATTCCCCAAGCGTCTTTCTCCCACGTCGACGTCGTCAGTACAGAACCTGCTATTGAGGAGGGAATTGATGATTACCCTACGGAGTACTATGAATATGTTTACTACGATGATGCCAACGACCCGGCTAAAGATGATCGTCGACCTGGAAAAGACACGATCACGTTTGGGTCCTTTAATTCATCTTTCGGCGATTATGAAACCGACGGCTTTGTCGTAAAGGATGTTGTCCCGATGGTGGGAACAGTGAGGCCTATCAATCAGTCTAGTATGTTCAACCACAACATGGCAAAGTCGCAGGAAGAGGACACTGTTCACGATAATCCATTGCTGGGAACCCCCATCAAACCCGTGAATGCTCTCAACAATATTCAGCTGAGCCAAATGTTTGAGGATGATGTTCAGTCTCTGCAAATACCCGTGTCTGATATTGATCTTTCTCGAGCACCTGATTCCAAAATACAGCACCACCGTCCTCTCGAAGAAGACCCTGATTCTTCGGCTGCGTACTTATTCAATACGATTGATCTTGTACCGCAAAGTGCAGATTTGTTCAATACAAGGCATACCGTTGATCAGAATGCAAAGGAAAATCCAACTTTGCATAATTCCACGTCTAAATTTAATTTTACCTATTCTGAGACTACGAACATAGTTGAAGAGGTTCCTGCACAAGCGTATATGGCCTACGTATTAATCGGCTCTTGCATTGGGTTATCACTGCTTTCCATTTCTGGGGTTTTACTCATAGTCAAGTTTAAGAAAACTTGTGGATCTCGTCAAATTCGTTCCAGGCAGAGGCTGAAGAAAAGTTCGCTGCCCGACGTCTCCCATGTTCAAGAAACCTTCTTGGAGAGTGACCCAGGTGGCCACAAGCTTGGATCTTGGTTTACTGGAAAAGGAGGGACTTTTGGATCCAGTAAGTTGAGATCAAACATGGCGCTACCAAGCGTCGATGACTTGAGACGCGATCAGCCTGAGCGATCCTCTAGTCGACGGGATCTATTATCGTCTGCGTCAGATACTTCTGAAGGATCAGATAGGGTAAGGCCACAAGATGAACCTGTTGTGAATCGTTCTAAAAATAATTCGTGGAGTTCCAAAGAAAAAGAGGCTTCACAGCATGATGCTAATCAAAGCTCTCCTACGTTAGAGGTTGTCTCTGAGCCGCCAAAACGCCAGTCATTTGAACGAGACACTAGGGACAACCATAGAAATGACCACGAATGTAAGCACCAGCGACCGCATTCTTCTCAAAGTTCGGAGTTTCAAAAAAAGCGCTTACCAGAACCGTACACAACTGATTCTGAGTTTTATGACCCCACGAGCGCCGATGAAGGTCGGTCGAGCCGCTTCATGGAGACCTCTCATGACTTTGACACAATGAGGGGCCGAAAATCTGTTACGACTTCACAAGAGCTTGGAGAGAAGCTGAGTAGAGATATTCGCAACTTTCATGACCGGGCAAGCCCGGTGACCTCTCGAGATTCGACAGTGGATCGGGGTCGCCGGAATCCTGAAGGTGAAGGTAACCTGAGACGCACTACTAGCGAAGTGTCCTTCACCAGAGACAACGTTCAGAATGAAGTCTTCCTTGAGTTTGATAACATCTTCAAGCAGCATGGCCAGTATCTCACAGCCTCTGACGGCCACCATTCGAGTTTGGACAGAGCTTCTGAAGCCGGAGGTGCTGTCGACAAAAGGTCCAATTCCCCGGACTCAATCGAAAACCCAAAAACTCCTGACCGTCGATCTCCAGGAAGCGGCGGTGTCATTCCTAAACACTCCCGCAACTCTGACGGCAGCAAGCATCACAGGAACAAGAGCACGTCTGTGTCGAGCGGTAAACTCCCACGAAAGTCATCTCCCCCGACACCACCTCGGTTCACACCACCTCCTCCACCTCCTCGGCCGCCAAAGCCAGAGCGCCTCAGCAAATCTTTTGGCCAAGAGTCCGCGGACGCGAGCCATCTCCCTCCACCGAAAAGCGATAAACTCGTATGACGCCAGGCCCCCGTTGTGCTCAACACCACCAGATTTTAGCCACTCGGTTTTCAGCAGCTCTTATTATGCAACAGAATGTGCTTGAGAATTAGTCGCTTGCGTTTCTACTTCAGTACATATTTTATGATGCCTTCAAAAATTATTTCTGGTCGCGTGAAATTTATTCTTCTATCTATTGATTCTTATAAACTCATAATTCAAACTCAAACAGTAAAGGAGTACTGTGCAATTGTAGAATTTGTTTTCCTCTGATTGGCATGGTAATTACTCAAAGTGGCTTATCTGCGGTGTTGACCACAACTGGGGTGTGGCTTACTTTTTTGCTCTCAGAGCACTCGTGCTTGTGTTTTGTCCTGCTTATTTTTCATCGTGAAATATTCCGTTGCGAAGGTATCATAATTTCTTCTCCAATTAACACCCATGTAGCCGCCTTTTGGCTACAACCTTGAAAATTAACCCCTAACTTTGCGCTGTCCGTTGCCGCTCATACCTCTGACATCTATACCACTTAATATTGTTGAAATGTTCGCGAAGTGATGCAGTGAAATTCAGTCACTGAAGTGCATCATTTTACGAGCTAAGTTATCATTGAGCACTTGAGGATATCGAGAAACTTGCGTGTACAAATGTTGGGGCCCAGATATTTTATACGCGTAATAAAAGAATCAAGTAGTTGTTCTGAAAACAGTGTACTGGGCTTTTTCAGTTTTTTTGAATTGCGTTGTGTTACTTGAGTATCAAAAGTTCCGTAGTAGTTACTTTTATTTGAATTATGCTTGTGATAAGTATTGTTACTCATGCACGAAAAACAATGCATGGATTTGTTACATCTGCAATGATTCACTATCAATTGCTGTTTTTTTTGCGTGTGCAGTATTTTTTTTCGAATATCGAGCATATGGATTCCATAACTTCTAAAGATTGTTTACCTAGCGTCAACCCTGGAAAATGGTCTATTGTAGGGAACAGAAAATTTCGCTTACGCTAAACTAACGCATTACTAATAGGGAAAGAATGTTATTTTATCTCTGCTCTGCCGAGTCAAAAATCTGTAGTCGAGATACCCAGATTCAACTTCAGAGGTCGATAGTGAAAGACGCATCATGAGCGGCTGGTGAAGGTTATGGTACTCCACGTTATTCGTGTTGGGAGAAGCGTGCCAGGCTAACTCTTTGCCGGAGATCCATTTATTTATTTATTTATTTTATTTAGCTTATTAACATATGAGCGAATTAATAAACATAATCAGCGGGAGTAATTACCGTAGCATTTACGCTGATTAAAATTAACCCATAATCTGGGGTAAAAGCTGGTCTGGGGGTTTACAGATTTTCCCATGCACTAAATAGAGGAAATACATACTCATGCATCCTATACTTTTCCATTTGTTCTACTTACGGTGCGTGCTTCAAAAAACACAAGATAGGTGGTTGGTGTGAATGATAAAAGTGGTACGACTAAATCTTGGAATTTTGCTAGAATTTTCCTGCTTTAGCCCACGCATTCGTGAGTGGCGTAGCTTCACTGACGAAGGGAACTGTTTTATTTCTCTTTTATACCTTCGTTGTTGAGTATTATGTCCTGTAGATATCACCTGTTGACTTTTGAGTTGGTTGTACAATTTGTTAGTGTGTGGTGTATCGAATAATATTTTAATAATGAACGTTTAGTTTAAATCATCCAGGTTCCTGGATTATTGGCATGTTTTTGTTTGTTTTAGGTCTTTTTATTAATTCAATTCTTTTATTGCTTCATTTTTTGTTTGTAGTTTTATTTCCTATCTTGCATTTTTTTTTTATTGTTTACCGAGTATTTAACATGACTTTTACTTGCCCTATATTTGTAAGTTCGGAAGTTTTCATGTATTTTAATTTTGTTTGTACTTAACAGTCTTAATTTAAGACCCGGTAGGAAACTATAATGTGTTTTAATTTGTGCATTTTGATGTTCTAAATTCAGAGAAATTGACTAGAGTTTGTAGGCAATGTAGCAGTTACTCGTGTTAGGCGTTTGGTAAATTTTATTCCAAATTCTAAATAAGTAATTCTGACAATCCAAATTCCAACATATGTGACACCAAATATGGGTTTTGCAAACATGTTAATACTAAATACCCCATCAGAATCCATCTTCTACAAAATTTAAAGATAGGAATTTAATTTGCGTTGTTGGTTTCATAACAAGTTGTGAAATATCAATTTGTAGGTTAAAAATAATCTTGTTTCAATAACTTAATGCAGGTGTGCTTAACATTACAAACCTTTGAGTGTGTCCACTCAGTTTTCACATGATCGTAATTTTGTAAAACCGCCCACCATTTTTATCTCTAAGTAAATATTCTGCAAAGTTTTAGTCCACGACAAATCAGTGCGTGACGCACACACAGCAGACCAAGAAAACCTCATCGGTTGTTGTTCTAATCGTCCTCTTAAATTTGGGAAGTAGCCTCTACACGGTGTGCAGAGTTCATAAAACAATTACCTCCTCACGGTGTCCTTGCTTGTGGCGGAGTACATAATTCAGAGGTTCTGTGTGTCTTGCGCGGGCGACTTACGAAGAGTAAAGTGATGTTTAGGGAGTAGATGAGGTATGGATGTGAAGGCTAAGTATTGTGAATGGGGAGGCGTAGTGTCGTGATTGTGAAAGTTATATATTGTGATTGAGGGAACTTATATTATCAAGATCCCGTTAAATTCAATTTTGTTCTCACGTAATTGCTCTCATTGGTTTGCTTTTTTAATCGTAATATCTTCTCTTACATGAATGTGCTGTTTTATGTACCTCGTTATTTGCCCTCATCTGCTATTGTTATTTTAAATATTTGTTATTTTAAAGTTATTTTTCAAATGCTAATTTTTACGTATCGAAAACTCTAGATAATATTGTAGCAATTTTGTAGCCTGAGCTATTTACAGTATGTCTGTTCAAATGGTAGTTGACTGCCTGTCGTCGCTATACAAATTTTATGGTTTATCACTTCATTTCGCCCGCCATGACTCCGATCTATGTGTGTGGTGCACGTCTTTGTTACAATCATTTAAACGTGATTCTACTCCGCTTGATTCCATGATGCGGGTCATTTGGTCAATTGTCTATGTAGTGTATACTCAGTTTTCCACTCCGTTCAGATTGCATTGCTTTATCTACGTGAATTTTCTGTTGCTTTTTGTATCATCATTCACTACTTACCTTTATACATGTTTATTCATCAGGTATTATTTTTCTATTATGTCACAGCTTCCATTTCGGCAACCATTCTATATACGCGGTTTTCTTATTGTTTACAGTTACCCATTTACCGTTGTAATTCACCATATCCGGTTCCGTGCAGAACGCCGTTCTGTTAGGAAGCTTGCTTCATTCAGTTGAGGAGCTCTTTCCTCTGCACCCTGATGCTCCCCAGGCAGCACAAAGCAACGCTTGGTTCTAGGGCACGCATAGAAAAAACGCACCGCAGCCGCCGCCATCGCAAGTAGGTTAGCGGTGCCGGGTGCCAACCTCCAGCGTAACGCCTTCAGAAGTATCATGGCTACTTAACAATTAACGCAAATCTCTAATAAATGGTATAGAAACTGTACTGAATTCGTGAACGGCATTTGTCGATGAAGCTGCAGCATTTGTGAAGTACTAACAATTTTTTTCGTAGAGCTCAAAACATGAGCCAAAAAAGGTTTTGTCCATTGAACCAAATGGCTTGTTGGTTTCAAGATTGAAAAATGTGAAATGCTGTAAAGGACTTCGGGTAGCAAAGGTTTCAAGATTGAAAAATGTGAAATGCTGTAAATGACTTCGGGTAGCAAAAGTTTCCCTTCTTTCCTCGACGATTATATTTTTCATTCTGTAAAAAAAATTGTTTTATTATTTCACAGTCCAGCCTGTGGCGGTGATATTTGTTCTAGTTAGACAATAATTATGCCTTTCACAGCTAGGAAACCATTCATTTTCGAAACGAATGATGGTATACGACTGGTCTGTTCTAAATAGTTGCTTCTTACACGAACGTCATCAAGCTCAAGTCGGATAAAATTCCTTTTATAGTGATAACGAGTACAAAATTAAAACAAGTTGAAACAGGATACAGACGCCTTTCCACTGCTGTTTGTCACTGTTTCGCTTTAGGTGTGTGCTTTGGTGGTATAATGTTTCCTTTCATTATTTCGTGCTCCACAAGCGAAAAATAGGGCTTCACTCGACAAGAAACATTTTATCTAACAAGATTTTCTCTCAACCAAGATTATGACGAGGATTACCAGTGTACCCTGTAACCATTTGTTCTGAAGAATAACTAATCTTCAAGTGGCTAACGAGCTTGTTTGTTAACTTCACTCAACATTCATATTTTAAAAGAAGCACAACTAAGGGAATCGGAATACTTCAAATTTAAACTTTCATGCTTTTGATATTGGTCATAAGTGTTGTCTCGTCAGAAGTTCGTGTATATTATGAGATCTAACTCTATCAATATCACTGATTGTAATTCCCACCTTTGGCTTACATGTGCGTAAAACATTTCTTTATTTTTCGTCTGGAACAGCAAAAATTGTTTGGCCGTATCTACGATGCTGGTTTTCCTGCCTCTGGAATGTTAGTGTATTCGTTTCTCGAATATTAGTAAAACAGAAATATTTGTTCGGTGTCTGTTTCTGATAGATAAATATAGGATAAATTCATTTTGTAATGAAGCCTGTGTTTCATATCCGCTCGTCTGATACTTTCTATAATTCAAGTAACCCAAGTTTTAAACAGTAACCAAGCTAATCAAATTATGTGTTTTGTCGGACATCATCGAATATTGTCATTTAGATAAGCCGCGTAGATTAGCATGTCTATATTACGCATATTTGTTCTCTCGTTGTTCGGTGGTGAAACGCCATACATAATAATAATAATAATAATTTATTCCCTTGTTCGGTTGTGAAACGCAGTAAAATAATAATTATAATTTATTCCCTTGTAAGCTTTCGCCATGTATTGCAGTACTAACTAAACGATTCGGTTGCTTCTCCCGCTTGGCTGCCGCCAACCGTCATGGGAAGCAGCGCGCTGTGTTTAATGTTACTCCTAATTTCTGCTGATACGTCCGTCTCTACTTCAGTACTAAATGCAATCTCATCGTGCACACGAAGAAAGTCTCGTATGTTCATTTATTCTCATATCATGTCGGTAATGACGTGATTAGTGACACAAATCAATCCCTTGTTCTTCATCATCTGTTTCTACGTACGTTCGTTTGTTGAGCAAGTTAAATAAAATAGGTTCTTTAATACCGTCTCACCTACTATTCAAAGTGTCCCACGAAAAAAAACACCCACGCATTAAAAACATATTATTCGCTAACGTCTTGACTTGCTCTAATTTATGTGGGACGTATCGCAGATACGCCCTCGTTTTAAAACACATTGTATTCATTGAAATGTTGAACATGAAATCTGTAATGTATTGGGGCTTATGTATCTGTGATGCGTCAACGTTCGACAATAATAATAACTCACGATAAATATTCAACGAATTAAAAATATCTCTTCTCGGATGACTGCTCTTGTATGCTACAAATTTTTTTTAATCGTTTACCCATGGAAAATTATTAAACTTTTACACAATGAAATGCCGTCATCTTTTAATAGTTCAGTGAAACAAAAAAAAATAAAAATCGACTGAAGGACACCCAAGCTTGGTGCTTGCTCTTTGTACCCTTCCAACTACACTTGAAACATGGAAGAAATTGACTGGTTTTCCTTTGAGATAACGAAAACACAAAGTTTGTGGTTTTAGGCTGGCAGTGAAGGAACAGTCGGCTAGTGCGTGCGGTGGTCACGTGCTTAGCCTGCTTCACACGCGCACACACCCCGGAACTCTCCGCAGATTTTCTCCCTTGAAGCTGCGTCCGGTATACCGGATACCTAGCCCGCGTGGCTTCACTCTCTCCGCAGTTGCCCTTAAAAACTTGCGGGACCGCCTTCTTTAAAGAGCGGGCTCAAGTGCTGCCTGTTCTGTTGGCACCCTCACCCTCGAAATAGACAAGCGCAATTCTAAGACATCCTTTTTCACCCTTTTAGAAAGTATACAACGCTTCAGCACGAAGGAAGAAGTCGTGATGAGCGGACGATCGTCACGACTTTTTCCTTTGTGCTGAAGGGGTGCTTACTTCTTAAAAGGTGATGGAAGATTTCGTGCTGAATGATTTCGTGCTGAATAGCGTGTCTCGATTTTGAGGGTGTTAACTGAACCGGCAACACTTTTAGTTAATTATCGAAAAAATAATTAATTGATGAAGTAGTTCCGAAAACATATTAAACAGCGTTAAGGGAAACTCGTTCTCAAGACTAATGTCATGTTGAAACCGGAGCTCTTCGTCATCTAGGGAAATTTTTCTGATTCAGTGTTATGAGGTTTGACTGTGTAGCAAATTCAAATTTGATTTCTGAAATATTTAAAAGTTTTAACTTAATCCCGACCAATTCGTCTTTTTTCTTGACTAAATTTCTATCTTACTACATTTCATAAAACTGTATCGTACTCATTTGATGATCTCCGTTCGCACATTTGTACAGCTTGCATATTGTAAAACTTTGTAGAACTGGCCCATTTAAATCGTCCAATCCAGCTGCCTCTTGATTAAATGGCCCACAACTGTTTATGAAGGAGAAGTTGTGCAGCTGTAGAGAGCTTAACGCTTTCTCTCTAATCCTGCAGCGCCTGCCACTTTTTTCCGAAGCTGTATCCTTGATACCTCGTGCCCTAGCGAGTCGGATGAGAGTGCCTGTATTTCGTGGCTAGGTGTTCGTTTGTCCGTTTCATTCAGAAATTTTATTGAAAACTTCTCGGTCGCTTGCGTTGTATTTAGGGTCTTACGCCCCAATATTAGTGGGTGGAATGATGGGCTTTTTTCATCTCAAAACATACTTCTCTTGAAATAAGAGTCTGCAATGCAAATAACTCGTTATTGCAGTAAAAAATCATATTCCTTCACTCTAACCAACCCAAGTGATGGTGCCGGTCATTGGATTCCCGTTATCGACCACTCAAACTTGCCCATTGACTGATAATACACTACATCCACATTAGTTGACCGCTAATCCATTGCAATGACTTAACTAATTCCCGATTATCCACTTCATTGACTCACTTGTTCAGTTGAGTATGTAAAGGAGATGATAAAAGCCTTCAACGTACTTACTCACTGATATTCCCCAGTTCACGTAACTCACATTAGCATCAATTGTGACTTAAATTAGAGAAACTGAAAATTTAGGTACAACTGCTAAATATTTTCCCATGTGTGGGCTTGTGTTAAAAATACAAAATACGAAAAAATTGTTCCGTGAGTTGTGAGCGAATTATCCGTAATAATCTTTTAAAGCTAGCCCTTGTTTTTTTCTTTTGACCTGATTTAAACTGAATTTCTTGTTTTTTATTATTATTGTAGTTGTGCTAATTAAGTCTTGGCTACAAAACCTGTTTTGTTGACTGAAACATTCACACCTAAGGTGCTGCTTCAATCACGTCATTTTTCTGATGATGTTACCCACAATTTGTAATTCTTTTGGCATGATCCTTTGTAAACGTATTTTTTTACATGCATGAAAAATTTCTTGTTAAACGTTTCATTGTGTCTGTTAAGTATTTATTTATTAATATTGAGACTTGACGTATTTACCATAATTAACTCGAGCCTTCACTAGGGAAACTTGTTCGACGACTTACTGTAGTTTCTTCCCTCGTATTTAGGATACCAAACGAAACTTGACGGTTTATTCCTCGTCTCCTCTCCGTATGTTTCTCTTGCTGCATCTTGGGCCATACTTCACCCTCAGCTTGTCGACGCCATTGTCGTCAAACTAATTCGCGGAGATTGTAGTGTTGTTCGTCGTGTTTCTCGACTTGATCATTTATCCAGTTACTGTATTTTTAACCCAAGCCCACACACGGAAAAATATTTAGCAGTTGTACCTAAATTTTCAGTTTCTCTAATTTAAGTCACAATTGATGCTAATGTGAGTTACGTGAACTGGGGAATATCAGTGAGTAAGTACGTTGAAGGCTTTTATCATCTCCTTTTTTTACACTCTAGACTTGACCATTTACCTTTTTACACACTAAACTCAACCATTGAACGGTTTCACAGATTGCGCGCTCATGTAAAAACGTCAGTTTTACCAATTACACACTCATATAGCGGACTTGTAGGCTACTCTAGAGCAGAATTTTTTTGCATGAGAACAATTTTTCGATGTACTAGTAACCCACTAGTTGTACCAATTAACCAGTTACTAGACTCATCCATTGACTGGTTACCGACTTGACTTATTCATTTACCGGTTACCAACTAGACTTACCCATTGCCCATTAACTAGTCACTCACTTGACTTATCCATTGAGTGAAAAAGCTCAGACTCATCCATTGACTGATTACTTGTTAAACTTTATCATTGCCTTTTTATGCACTGGTCGTAAATATTTACCTTTTACTCACTAGACTTGACCATTGACTTTTTATACACTAGATTTGCCCATTGACTTTTTACACTCTCGACTTGATCATTTATCTTTTACACACTAGATTTGACCATTGACTTTTTACACTCGACTTGATCATTTATCTTTACACACTAGACTTTACCATTGATTTTTTACACTCCAGACTTCACCATTGTCTTTTTACTCACTAGACTTGCCTATTGACTTTTTACACAACTGGACTTGACCATTTACCTTTTACACTCTAGACTTTACCATTGACTTTTTACACTCTAGACTTTACCACTTACCTTTTACACTCTAGACTTTACCATTTACCTTTTACACTCTAGACTTTACCATTTACCTTCTACACTCTAGACTTTACCATTGACTTTTTACACTCTAGACTTTACCATTGACTTTTTACACTCCAGACTTTACCATTGACTTTTTACACTCCAGACTTTACCATTGACTTTTTACACTCCAGACTTTACCATTGACTTTTTTACACTCCAGACTTTACCATTGACTTTTTACACTCCAGACTTTACCATTGACTTTTTACACTCCAGACTTTACCATTGACTTTTTACACTCCAGACTTTACCATTGACTTTTTGCACACTAGACTTGACCATTTACCTTTTACACTCTAGACTTTACCATTTACCTTTTACACTCTAGACTTTACCATTTACCTTTTACACTCTAGACTTTACCATTTACCTTTTACACTCTAGACTTTACCATTGACTTTTTACACTCTAGACTTTACCATTGACTTTTTACACTCTAGACTTTACCATTGACTTTTTACACTCTAGACTTTACCATTGACTTTTTACACTCTAGACTTTACCATTGACTTTATACACACTAAACTCAACCATTGAACGGTTTCACAGATTGCGCGCTCATGTAAAAACGTCAGTTTTACCAAGCTATGTGATAGAAATTGGTTTTCTTGATCATGAACAACGGCGGTCATAGAGCCAAGATATGCCGACTTTTCCTTGACTCATTTTTTGCTGTCGACGTATTCTTCTGTTGATTTCTCGTGCGATTGCGTGCGATCGTTTTTAACACTTATGTTGTGGTCTGCTTTTGTCTGGTGCATTGAAGTTGGCATTCTCTAAACCAAACTTCCAGAGCACAGTGGTCTGGTCCGTTCAATTTTTTCCGTTCCTAGAAACTCTGCGTGTTCAATTATTGCAATACTAGAGAATATTAAGACGGATTCTTCCGGGCTCTTTATCTTTGTTCTCCACAAAATAGAAGCCAGTAATTACTTCAAGTTTGATGCACTCTCCGCTAGAGTAAATTTATTATTTCTTGCATCAACGTTTTTGTAGACGCGGTTACTTTCAGAGAATGTCTCACTTTTGTACTCGACTCTGTATATGATATTGACTCGTGATGACCTAAAGCCTCACATATGTCGGTGTGCGAGTCCACCACTGAATCTATGGAAATTAGCGCGCCGTGGGGGAGGATGTGACGGTTCGAGCTTAAAGTTAGACCTTCCTTTTTTGAAATAATTTAGGTTTTAATCTTTGGTACTTCTATTTGCTGGTTTAGTGCTAATCTTTTACACCAGCTAGCACCGTTTTCTTCGACTTTCATCTTGTGTTGTCAACTTTTTTCAATTTTGTTTTTCCTATGCGCAGAAACCCTTCGTGGGAATACGTTCTTGCATAAATTTCCCGTTCCACTAATTTCATACTTGAGGGTACCTTACGTTTTCTTCTCTTTGGACCACTTTTTATGCGGTTAAGGTGAATGAAACCAACATCAAAATCGACCTTTGCGCAGTTCAGCGTTTAAACCGCTACCATATCCATAGGAGCATCTTCAGTCACTGCGCTTTCCTGTTGCTCCAAATTTTGAGCGTCATAAGAATACTTTAGATTTGGTGAACCGAGATAACTTTTCAATGTATCCTGTTCCTCAAAATTTAAAAATTCTTTGTATGGTGGGTGGTTGGGAGCAGATTTCCCACAATTCGTTTGGCGAATGCCCCAAAATCCTCACCTGTGATTCCTGGACCTGTTTTGACATTTTACGCCCTCTCAGGAGTGAGGGGGGGGGGGGGGCAATTATTTCCATAGGAGTTAGCACTCCCAGGGGGAAAATATAAGGAAGATATAAAACGTATTTTTGTTTGGTTAAGGGTCATCTTTTTTCGGTTCACTGCTGTCCGATTTTTCAGCACCTCTAACTTTCTTCTTCAACTTGTATCTCGTTTTATTACTATTACCTTCACCGTGAACTTGCTGTTTCTACGCGCAGGGTGTCTTGTGCGGGAGCACACTTTGTGCATAGATTCCACGTTCCCTTAAGGCCATCCCATCCGGTGCCTTTATCCTGTCTCTTTGAACGCATTTGTTGCGGTTAGGGAGGGTTAAACTCGCATCCAATTTATTGTTCTGCGCTCTTTTAACTGGTGACACACTAGACTCGACCATTCATCGCCCAGGCACCCAACTTACCAATGGCGGATCACGCAGAACGCGCCCTCAGATAAAAGTGTGTCAGTTTTATCAAGTAATACGGCAGAAACTGGTTTTCTCGATCATGAACAATAGCCAATACCACTTGAACCTCCATCTGCATCTCTGTCGTAATCCCTCAACTGAACAAAAACGGAAGTTAAACTCGGAATATAATACCTAAGATAGGTATAATCATCCTTGCCTGTTTAAGACTACCGGCCTGTGTTCATTCATTAACTTTCGAGTTGAATGAATCAAAACAAAACGTAATTTACCATTTCGAGATACCTGCATGCCTGCATCAACAGAAGCTCGTTGTATTGTTGTGTGTCACCTCCTGCCTGCTCGTGACTTGTGCCGTAATGTTGATGAAGCGTGACGGTCGTTCTCTTCTCATGCGGTTGTGCTCCTTATGCCTCCCTCACCTTACCGTTCCCTTGCTCTCCAGTTTTATGCCGCCTCTGGTTTTCTTCGCGCTCTGAATACGGGCAGTGTTGTGGATGTTTTGTACCTCTTTTGAAGTGTTTTTTCCTCATAAAAGCTGCGCAATGTGCATGTTTATACTGCAAAGTTGGTTGAACCTTTATTTTAAAACGAATATGCGTTGGTTTTAAAATTTAGATGTTTTAAATTGTTGTTAACACTTTTATACGACTATTTTTAGTTTTCAACAAGGATTAACGTTAAAACTCGCTTTCATACATTAATTTGAGAAGATTTCATGTTCAAAATTACATTTGGTTTATTTTCTGTTGCGTATGTATCTTGGGCCCCAACGAAATTGGAAGTTCCCTTAAATTTTTCATTTCATTTTTTTGGCAGTTTTGCTGTTGCATTATGTTGGAGTCATCTCAAAATATACATTTCAACACAATACATTTTGGCCATCGTGGTTATCATATATTAGGAACTACTTTCATCATCGAGCCCTGAATCTCTCTTCGCCCACTTGTCGGTCCATTGTTAATTAGAACCATGCTCTCACCGCCGCTTGTAACATCTAGCCTCAAAAAGCTCGTTCTGCGATAAATTATTTGAGGATAACGTTATCCTTAGCTTCTGTCGGCCAACATGAAAACAAAGAGACTGTTCAATTTTTTTGTGTCGAGTCGTTTCTTAAAATCATGATACACACTTGCTATTTTGACAGTCTTGGATTAATCATTAAGCCAGTCTAACTATTTCGTCGGTTCATCTATGATTTTATTCGCCTAATGCAGAAACTGTACTGAGGCGGCTAAAAATCATAACGTATCAGCAAAAACTTTTTCACCGGTTCATCTATGATTTTAACCGCCTAGTTACTAGGGAGGCTAAAATCATAGATGTACCGGCAAAAAAGTTAGATTGGGTAGTCGGTACTCGGAATCGAACATTCCCTTTGGTTGGCCCACCTGTCGACGAACTGCGCCTTGAATACTAGGAGACCTAGGACACCATTGTGTACCGTATGATTTTAGCAGTTCTTGTGAATGTATTTTATTGAGTAGCCTGATTTTTAGTTACTAAACTCCAGGCAGCTTGACTTCTACGGTATTGACCTTACTTTTATATATATTTAAATAAGTTTGTGCACTTTCATGGATCCTCTCTATTGAATACGGACAACTGAACACAGTAAATGTTAACTTTGATTCTATTGTATAATATTTTTTTCAAAATCGCACAAATGCAATTGATTCAAATGAGAAAGCTACGAGAATTTTTTTTTTTTTCATTTAGCTGTTTGGTACAATTTTGTAGCAGTTATTTTCAAATTTCAGTTCTTTGTTATGATTTTCTCCTTAAGGTATTTACGAAAACTTTTTGTCTGTAAATATTTTTTGTTGATTAATTTGAGTTTGTTAAGTTTATGAATTTATTATTTACGTGTACGACAGCTAAGTTCCACATATACAGGATAAATCAATAATATGTATGGCATTATCTAGTTGTAGCTACATCACCTCAACATGGTTGCATTATAATTTGACCTAACACTGACGCCTTTAATTTTCCTTTAGTATTGCTTCATATTCTTATTTTGATTTTTTTTTTGCGGCGGAACGATACAAAAATCAAATAAAAAAAATCGAGTGTGAAGAAAATTCAAGAAATAAAGTTCGAGAAATCACTAAATTACTTTCTTAAAATACACGATTTTTAACTGGCATTTCCCCTGCCTGAGAACTGGAATCTGTTGAACTGTCGTTGATCCATCGCACAAGTCAACCACACGTGTTTCCTGGACGCGTGATTCCACATTATCCTAATTCTGTTTTGAAAATGTGTTTCATCCATAGAATTAGTATCCGTCATTTATTTTCTGTATTCTTAATCTCGATCAATTTGCTCTAAGACCATCTCAATGTCTACAAAAACTGAGACGCTCGTTTTCTACGTGTTTAAAATGTAATTTTATTCCTCGTTTGTTTCCTGAAAATGATTATCACATCTTTCTTGCAGCGTACATAATTGTGTATAAAGAACATTATCTTCTTGGTGTCAATTTTGCCCTCCCTCCACCCCCCTACACACAATATTGAAATTTCACTTTTGGAGATAAGATGGTGTAAAAAAAATAATTTCCTCTACACAATGTAATCCATTAAAACCTGCAAGGTAACCACAATTCCCCAGGAGTCGATAATTTTCTGACACACGAGGCTTCATAACCGTCAACCTGCAGTGCGCACTTGTATCAACATAACGGATTGAGGGCGACAAAATACTACCGTTTTCTCACCGTTGTTTCTTATGCTTTGGCTCAGCTTGTTACCAAAAATAGCAGGTCCTCTGAACAGCTTTTTTTCCTTGGCATCACGCATTGAATCTAAAGAATTCCCTTGGCAGTTAACCTCTGGCCGAGTTTTCTTTCCGTTATTTAATCATCATAAGCACTTCAGAAGTAAATGTATTTCCAGTATAATGGAGACACTTCGACTCCAGCTCCGTGGTAAAACAGGAAAGTCTAACGGAGTCGAAGACTGCGGGACGAAGGTGACAAGTCTGAAATTCTTTGAGAAAATGAAAGAATGAATAAGTAAAATATGTCTCACTCCACACTATAATCGTATTATCATTGGTATTTACTTAACACACTTAATCGTGAGTTCTTTTTATTGATGTGCGGTACCGTTGCATTAAACACACGTGCTCACTTTCTCGATAAGTCCGTTTCTTTCTCAGTATAATGTACCTTATTCTATCTCGTTTTGCATAGGATCCCTTCAGGTATTTCTCACTGAGGCAATACGTGGAATGACACTGATTTTTTCTCACATGCGCTTGAACTTCTCTTTCTGATCCGCTGTAACTGAATTCCTTGTATTAATTCTGCTCTTTGAGTAAATCCCTAGTATTAACCCTGCTCTTTTGAAGTAAATCCTTAGTACTAACTCTATTTTTGTTGAATAAATACATAATATTAACTCTGCCCTCCATGAAGAGATCCGTGGTATTAACTCGGCTCACTTTAACACGTTTCTTACGAATAGATCCACAGGTATAGATATAGACTAGTAGATCACACGTTTCTTACTGAGGATTTCTATTGCTACCTTTTCAATATTGTTTTTACAATTGAATTGAACTTTGAATTGAATATTAAACTTTAGTTTAACCTATCGGAAGAAACATGATGAATAAACAGCTTGCATCAACTCCGCTCTGTTCGCATGATTCTGTGGTATTATCTTAGCGCTTTTTGCAGGCGATGAAGGCCAAGAAGGAGGCCGAGGAGGCGTTTGAGGCCTGCAGCGACGTCGCTCGACACGAGGTCAGTCGCACTTTATCTCTCCGCTTGAAAGGAAGAATGAAAGAAAGAATTTAAGCTAAAGGCCTTCTTTTTGTTGGAATAGAAGTTTTTTTTGTTACGGACCATCTTTTTCAGTTCACTGCTGTCCTGTTTTTCAGCACCTCTGACTTTCTTTTTCAACTTTTTTCTTTTTTCATGAATTTCTTTCTTAGCTTTCTGTTTCTATGCACCTTGTGCGTAGATTCCACGTTTCCACCTTGTGCGTAGATTCCACGTTTCCTTTAACTCCGTACTAAGTGGTGCCTTCATCCTTCCTCTCTTTGAACATCTTTGTCGTGGGAAAGGGAGGCTAAAACTTTTTAATAATCATCATGAAAGAAAGAATGAGAGAAAGACGGAAAGAATGAAGAAAGAAAGAAAAGCCATCTATTTAAAAATAGTTGATGCATGAAATGTGTTGCGACAAATTGGATGTATAGTATTCCTTAGCGCAAATAATTAAGGTCCAAAATTGCTAGATAAACTATTAGAGGTAAGCGGTATCGGGAGTAAAATATGTAATTGTGACACCAAACAGAAATCTATTCTCTTGTGTATCTTATCCTAGATACCAGGACTGAAAGATCATGAACATTGTAAATGCTACTGAAGAATGCTTTAAATGCTGCTTAGCTTGTCTCGTTCGAGAGATTTTTTTTTGCGCCGATATTAGAAATCATTTGAAAATCATAGTCCTTATCATGATTTACGCGCACTACCACATGAAAACTAAAATATTCTACTTATGCTTTAGATTAGGATTTAAATCTCCGCTCCAACGGATCATCTCCGGTCCAAATACAAACAATTTACACCGATATTTCGTTCCCGAGATTTGCGAGCTGATGCCTTGTATTCATCGGTGCCTAATGCCTTTCATTTCCTTTAAATTCCACGAGAAAACTTGACCTATCTCAAAACTCCAATCAATACGGAATCACGACAAGAACAATAAATTACAAGGTACACTAAAGTTGCAGATCGAGCCTCCCCCAATCCCTCAGGGGGATATAACTATTATATCCATGGGAACCAGCTTTCCCGGGTCAGGAGAAAATTATGAGAGGTGCCTTGCTGGAGGTTAGGCATGCCTTCTTTTTGTTAAAATTGGAACGACTTTTGTGTTGTCCCGGACCACCTTTATTTGGTTCTCTGTTTTTTTTCCTCTGAGTAGCAAAGGATGCCTTCATTCTTCCGCTCTATGGAACACCCATGCTGTGGTCGGTGAAGCCTATACTAAAAATCATATCTTCCAGATCAAGCGACTGCACCGAGTGAGGTGCGCGGAGATGGCCGATCTCCTCACCAGCTACGGCAAGCTGCAGCTAGACGCCGCTGTGCGCCAGCACGCCCTGCTGTCCGGCGCCCTCGACAACCTGAAAGCCGTCGTGAAGGTTTAGCAGCGCCCTTCTCCTCTTCTAGTAACTCATGCCTTCTTCTTCTTTTGCCTGTTCTTCCGAACTAACTGCTGTGTTATGCCTGTGGGTTGTCTGGGTCTCGGAATGTCTTATTACGGAAGTTGGGCTGCTATGTCTCGAAAGTTGGGCTGCCGTGTTGCGAAAGATGGCTGTTATGCAGAGTGGATTGAGAGGCTAAAGGGCGCCAAAGCCTTCAAGTTTGTTCCAGGTATGCTAGAAAAGTTGACAATTAATCTTTAAATTACGGCCTGCTAGTCTAGTCACATTTATAGTCGAGGTATGACCAAAGGTAAAGTGTTTACTGAATGTTGGTCATGTAGAAAAACAAGGTGCTATTGTATCCCTTTGACTGGAGCTGTCAGTCGAAAAGATGTGTCGTGTTTTGCTATTTCATTTTACCATTTTTGAGAAAGCAACAGTTTCTCATATCCGCGGCCAGTTTCTGCTGAACTCTTCAAAAAAACTCATTTATTGTCGAAAAGCCAACTATTTTTTGATGTACGAGTGCTACTATTTGAACAAAATTTCTTAGATGAATAGCTGTTGGAATTTTAAGTCGAAAATATCGTATTTTTTGGAGATGCTATCCATAAACATTGTAAAAAAAATTGCTTTAAATTTACTCCCATTCGTATCACTCTCAAATCATTTGAAAAACCGAATTAATTCGTTGTCTAGTACTTATTTAGGAATTTTTTTAAATTAACGTTAATGGGTCTTTTTTGAGTTACGAAAGGTTTTCCACTCACGACGGTGAATGATCATTGACACTCTGTCGTTCATTCAAGCAATTGAGATGTTCCGTATTTACATTTCTATCGCTGGTTTGTGCGGGCATGGCTCAAGATTTCATCATTAGTTTTTTAAGGGTAACTAAGGATGCGTGTGAATAATGATGGGCGTTTAGTGCCTTTATTATTTGTTCACGGAAAGGAGAGAGAAGTAGAACTACCATTTCATGTAATGTTTGGATCTGAGTTTGTGGTCTGCAGTAACGTTTACGTCATACGTGTTGAGATGGTCTCGTGTACTTAGACACGTAGTATTGTTCAGTGTGGACTCGCACTCGTCGAGTAAATTAGTGAATCAAAGAACACAAATATTCGGTGACATCTATTTGCTGGTGGAGAAATGCGGCCCTCGTAGTGCTCATTTTACGACGTGAAGATTATCTACCATATCTGTTATAGTCATGTATGTGGTATAGTCAGCGACATTATGTCCTGAGTATTGGCATTTTCCTTCGCTTTCATTGTACCAGGTATTGATGTGTGAAAATAAGGTGACGGCTCATACGCTGGGTGTTGTTTAGCTGAATACTAGAGACAGGTCGTGTCACGGACTCAATTCTTGGCATAATCTGTCAAATTTTAGTGTTAAGAATACTAGGCCGTAAAGGCCTTCATTCTTCCTCAACTCCGTTGTCTGAGTCAGGCACTAAACCAATTTAAAAAGCAAAATGATAGATTGCTCCAGACCAGGCACTTTCACTCGGAAGTCTGTGGACTCCCAACCATGCTAAGCCATCACACATCAACTGGAGTGCAAGGACACAGGCGCAGCCAAGCCGACCGATATCGGCTTAGGTCGCACTAATGTCGCACCCGAAGTGTCACTAATTATTACTTCCCAGTATCGGACCTCTGAGGAAAGAATTCATCTTGCGACCTCGTAAAATTGTAGATTTCTGTAACTTTTGAAGAGTTTTAATAGTTTAACTCTTCTTACATGCGTTAGAGCGGTCGTGTCTCTCTTTTCAACGTCTTGCAATCTGTTTTGTGGTTTGAACGAAAGTTGACCTTTAAATGATAAAAGTATACACATTGAGACTTTTTCGAAGGGTAAATATTGTAGGTGACTTCTTTCTCTAAACGATTGCGTCAACCCGCCACGATTGTGCAAGTTGTACGAGAGTAAATTGAGTATCAACTACTATATCATGAAATTAGATTGTTGAAGACCGGAAAATATCAGAGCCTGCAAGTAAATTCATTGTAAATTATTTAATGTTTCACTCAAGAAAAAAATGTTCCACGATGTCTAATAACTCTTTAAAGTGAAAATCAGTTTTCAGAAATTTTTTGCCCCGTCTCTTCCATTATCTTGGGGCTATTTTTGAAATTTTGGTTTAGAAGATTTCGTCTTTTTCAGTGTTACGCCTTCTCGAACACAATTGAACTAATGACTTCGTAAATTGACATAGCAATAAAATTATCCGATTGGAAGCATACTAGGTCGTAAACGTAGAGAGACATTAGTTTGCATGCTTCTTTTTTGAAGGTTAAAAAAATGTAGTTCCAATGCTTCATGTTCTGTCTAATCGCAAGTGTATGCTTTAAATTGTAAAGCATTTATTCGGTCGTAAAAAACGTAACTGTCACTCGAATTTGATCGGTTTGATCGGTTTGATCGAATTGCTATTGCCCTCTCATGTTATAAGAGCTTGAACTGTCTTCTATGTTATATATATCGTGACTTCGTCAGCTTTATGCTCCTCAGTTGAGTAAAATACCTCCTAACATTACACATTAATCGTCAACTTTGTTGTCACTTCTTTAACACTTTCTTTTCTCTTCGATGGTTACGAAGGGAATTTTCACAATGCTGCTGACCGACCAGTAGTCACAAACTCAATTTTCATTAATACTAAATCAAAATTTAATGAAGGCATGATCCGGTAAATATTTCCCACTTTTAAAATAGCTTACTACAATTGACTTTGAATGTGAGTTGAATGATAAACTTCTGCTCACCCCATTGCGGTCAGCGGGTTAACAACATTAAATTTTCCTTAGAAGAATTGTGTCCGAATCGAGAGAATCGGTTACAGACCTTGCAAGCTTCTGTGAGAGTCCTGATCTCTTCACGAGAGTAATGTGTTGACGAGGATTCATTGCCACTAAAGGTTTCTCTGACATTTCTAGTGACACTAATTATGTAAATTTGATGTTTTTTTGGTAAAGTACGCTTCATTTTTTATTATTATCCGTTTCCGACGTGTCATCTCTATGACTACTTATCTACTCCGTTACGCTTTTGGTAGTTTTTTCGTCATTTCCAGGAAGGCGGGAACTGTCAAATGTTGAATAGCGCTTCGTTTTCCATAGGAATGTTATCTCGTTTTAAGCAGTTCGCTATCCTGTGTGGGAACACATTTTGTGCACGTATTTCCTGTTCTCTTCAGTCCATACTAACTGGTATTTTTGTCGCACCCTTTGGATCACCAATGCTGTGTTTAGGGAGTCTTGAACTAGCTGATATAATCGCCATAACGTAATGTTCAGACATTCGATTGTTGCCACCAGCTACAGATTATTACAACATTGTCATTTTTTCATTTCTTTATTTGGGGATGTCGAGAAAGATGAAATTGGAGAAATTTTGAGAAATTAAATCAATCTTAATCGAAACAAAATGATTCCTCTTGCATAGAACTTATCTATTAGTATTTGAATCGCAATTCTTGAACTAAGAACGATAAACCTTTACCGCTGCTCCTAAGTAAGCATGAGTTAGTGAGAATTAACAACCCTGTAAAGAATTTGTGAAACCTAAAACAAGTAATCCCTCTTAAATTGACGCTTGTTTCTGCAATGGCTCCTTTAGAATGTGTGTGTGTCCTGCATAGTTCGGTTCCAAAAATTTGTGTATAGTAGATGAATGTAATGGAAGCTTGCTCGGGTCAGATTTAAAATGTGACTTAGAGTTCGGAAATGGGGTTGTGTTGGGATATTATAATGGGTGTAATGTGAGCGCGCTGAAGGTTTGCAGCGCTTGACAGCTACTGAATCGCATACAAGTTGCCTGCCAACAGCTTATAGTTTCTTTCATTTTTCACCAAAGATTGCTCTCATTATGCTTGTAATTGCCTATTGATCTGAACGCTAGATCTTCTTTTCCTTGTTTACTTTATTTTGTTGGATTTGAATATTGATTATTTAGTGGAAACGTTTGTAGAGTGTCTTCGTTTTATTGTGTGATTTTGGTACCAGTATTCGTAGAGGTATTGAGTAGTACCCTGTGATTTTTGGTGTGCCTGTAAATAGTTCTGTGATAGCAAGGACCATTTTTTCTTAAGTTTGATTTGTGTTAACACCTAGTCAGTTATCAATTCTCCAATGATTAAGAAACCAATGGATTAATTTTTAACTTGAAAGTACTTTCTTTCTGCCGTTTCTGAATAGTCAAATTCCTCATTCTGTTGTTTTTTGGTGATATCACTGACATAGTGTTTTATATTCCATCTAAACAAGTCGTAGGTGACTGTTTAAAACTTAGTATACTTGACTCCTTCTAGAGTCCAGTGATGGTAATTCGCGAGCATTCTTAGGAATTTGACGTTCCTCATGATTACATCGTGGCTGAACGCTGTTAGTTTAATTCCATTTGAGATAAGCGTGTGTCTCCTTTCTCTTGTTTTGTAACCCGGACACTGACGTGCGTTCCCTGTAACATGTCTCACATGTGAGTGCACTCTATACGCTCTCGCTCATTTCTTAGCACAGGTGATCGCTGCTAAAGAAATCCTATCTTAGGCGCTTGCAGTTGTGAGAACTTCTTTAATTTATTCATATTTTAATATTTAAACTTAGTCTTTTCGTTCTAATGTTTGTTTCGCTTTTTCAGCTTTCGTATGCAAACTTTTAAGAACAATTATTTTTTTCTTTTTCTTATTAACACATTTTATTTTGTTTCTGATTTGAAAAGGTGATGTTTTGGCGCCTCACCCTGTGTGAGAGTGCAGATGGAGCAGCTACTCATGAGGTCCTACTGTGCCACTTGAGGATTGTTGAATTTCTACGCGTTCTTTGTGTTGTGCATTTTGTTTCGTTTCCTTTGTTTCGTTCAATGATTTTCCCTATTTAGTTATCAGGTTTGTCTTTCACTTACCATGGGAACTGGCGCCCCCCAGAGGGATACTGTCAGGCTACTTCAACTGTGGATTGTCTTTCAAGCATCGTATCTTTCGTGCCGGTTTTGCTTCGTTCAGTTTTCGTACCTACTTTCCTATCTTTTTGTTTTATTCTTCTTCCTTCTTAACTTGGTGTTTCCATGCGCAGGGTATCCTGCGTGAGAACACACTATGTGCATAGAGTCCACGTTTTCTTTGGTCAATACTAAATGGTCTTTTCTATTCATTCTCTTGACATGATCGCCTTTGCTGGGGCTAGCGACTCCTTAATTAAATGTGCTAATAGTTTTCAACTACTTGAATGGTGTGAATGGTCGTTAGCTCTTGTGCCCTTGCACCTCATAACCACCGATTATATTTCACAGTTCCTAGTTTCATTCCAAAGATTTATTTTTTAATTGACGCTTTGCTGGCCATTCAAGTTATTTGTCCGTTATAAACCCTTCTGTGAATCCTATTTAATTTTTGTTAAAGTATTTTCAAGTTACTTGTCTCGTTTTATGCAACTTAGGTCTCTTGAAAAAATTTAGTAGTGATTTATGCAGCATGAAATTACCTAGGTTTTGCATTATTAGGTCCTATTTTATTCTTGTTAAAGTATATTCAAGTTAATTGTCTCGTTTTATGCAACGTAGGTCACTTGAAAAAAATTAAGTAGTGATTTATGCAGCTTGAAATTCCGTTGGTTTTGCATTATTAGGGCCTGCTCATGATCCTGCATGAGATTTTTTACTTACTTCGTATTCACGTAATGTAGTGAGCAGAGCAGGCTGATGGACATTTTCGGTGCGGACATTCCCGTCTGATATCCAAAAGGAAAACTGAAGAGTGGCCGCTGTCCCACTGTTATCGTGAGTGACGTGAGTGACATTGCATCGAATTAGTTACTACGAACACGCATATCAATACAGTCTCTTCAGATCAATACAGTATCTACGAACACATTGTACCTTGAAATAATAGAGACCAGAAATCATTTTAAATGCTGAAATTGAATTAGGTGTTAATTAAATTGTACGATTTCAAGCTTGTAAATACTGCGCATCTATTTCATTTGCTAGTAGAAATTGCAAACGAATCCGTAAGTAAGAATCCGTTGGTCTGACTGTGTTTATTGCTCATAATTGTTAAAATCTAGGTTTTAGCTCCAGAAAGTTATTATTATTTTCGTATTATATTTACCTACTGTTTTCCTGTCTTCGGTTTTCCTAGAAACTATTTAGTTGTTTCATTAAGAAAGACGTTGAATCTAACAACAACCATGAAGTCAACCATTTGATCATTTCTATTTATAAATACAGATGTGCTTTGACGCAGCAGGGCTACGTATTTCTGTAGAAATGTAGTTGATCCGGTATTTTGTAACATATCATTTTGTAAATTTCTTCACTTATTTGAAATTGAATTGAAACTGGCAAAATTTGAAAAACTGCTTGCGTACACGCTTATTACAGCTGCGGCATTGTTTGTTTTCGATAGGTAAACTTCCTGCTCATTCGAGGTCAATACTGGAATCGTTTGGTATATAAGTAACAGATATCTGGAAGTGTTATGGAAAACTCCATAATTGATGGTGACGAACTTGGTATCCATGAAATATAGCCGTACGTGTAAACTTAATTTTTCGCATTTCGTTATTGTAAGGCTGTTTCTCATCCAAAGGCTTAAAGCAGTTTATGGAGAAATCGCCTATTTTTTGGCGGGTGTCTCATATCTCACACGAGCTCTCTGTTGCAGACGGTATGGACTTGTCCCGCATGTCGTGCGTATTGCCTGTTCTTTGTGATTCCTGGAGTCCAGTGATATTTATATCGTGATGAACAAATATACTGATTTGAATACTCATTTTTCTACCTTGAACCCTATACCCAGTTGTGTTTCAGTATTAGATTGCCCTCCTTTTTAGCATATGAATTATTATGTCCTTGATTATGATTTGCTGATTTTCTGCAAAGAGCTCAGCGCGAATATTAACAATTTATTGGCTATTCGTAGATTGATCAACTTTTATTCGAATGATCGATCGTCAATTGCTATTATTAGATTGCGTCTCAACGATGGCTTGATCGCCAGCCTTACGATTTGATGGTCGTAGGTCTCACGACTGATTGATCGTCGGTTAACTTCTGATTACCGAATGAACAATGATCCTTCACCAGTTGAATAATCGATTCACCGCAATACGATCGATTGAACGCCAGTCCGACGATCAATTGATCAGTAATGTAACGATTAATTCATCGCAAATAATTAATTTACCAATGTATCGATCAATTGATTGTCAATATTGGGAATAGTTACGAACAGTGTAAAGATCAAACTATCGTCACATGATCATCAAGTCAAACTCGCGATCAATTCATCGCCAAAATCAATTTATCGCTAACTCAACGATTTATTAATCGCCATGACCATTACGTTGCCACTAATGATCGCCTCATCGCCTCTCGAACGATTAAACCATCTCCACTCACGATTAATTCAACACCGAAAACGATTACGTCAACAACGATTAATCGCCATTGACGATAAATTCGTCACTATCGGTCAATTCATCGCCAACTTAACGATCAATTAATCCATAACCCAATAATTGATCGCCACAACGATCACTTCGTCGCTTCTCGTACGATTGAATTATCGCCATCAACGATTAATTCATGGCCAACCTAATCAGGTAATTGCCAATTTAATGATCAATTAATCGCCAGAATCGTTACTAACGATCACTTCATCGTCGTTACATTTAATCGTTACTAACGATCACTTCATCGTCTCCCGAACGATTGAATCATCGCCATTAACGATCAATTCATCGCCATGAATGATTATTTCACGGCCAACCCAACGATTAGTTAATCGCCATCACTATCTCATCATTGCTATTGATCATTCCGTTAATCTAACAATCATTTAATGGTTACAAGCAATTGATTAGATTAAATTATTAGTTAGTTTGAGCCTCCTTATCCGCAACAAATGCGATCCGAAGAGAGGAAGAAGGAATGCACCATTTATTACAGAGTTAAAGGGAACGCGAAATCTATGCAGAAAGGGCGTAGAAACAGTAAGTTGAGAAAGAGTAATTGACCGCACATATATATTGAAAAAGTTTTATTGAACTCTCTTACACGCATACAAATTACGCAGTCAGCCCCACAAACGATCACGTACGTTAATAGAGCTACAAAATCTATTTGTACCGTAACCTCAAATCACGGTAGATATTTTGACGAAAATTAAATACACGTTCGCAGAAAGACAATGACGAAAAATTGCGATTTCGAACAGGAAAGTACGAATTTAACATAGTCAACACATAGAACACATTTTTGATAAAGATTCAAAATTCATGTATCACCTATTCATTATTGCATAAAGATGGAGAAAATTAAATACAAAATAGAACTTTCGGCGCTGAAAATTTTGGTCTGCACTAGCATAGTAGCGGCAGCGTGAAAATCTCAAGCGACAAAAAAGTGGTGAATAATAGAAAAATTCGCGCAAGTGGTCGATGCACGGTCTGCCAATTTCTTTCAATTTCAAGAAAATCCATAAATAAAAAAGATTATTATTTTGGAAAAAACAGTCCGTCGTAACTTAGAAAGTTAGATTGCACAAATTAAACTGGCTCATTCTTGTGCACACAAACGATAATAAACAGATTCTTCAAAATTGACTTTCATCTGAAAAAAAACATCGGTACAAATTTTCGCAATTCCGAAATAGAAAAATTCCATGTGCTGTGAGTATAAAAGCTGCAACAGATGCTCACTTGGGGCGGATGCGAAATAATCTGCACCAGACAAAACACCGGAAACATAAGACACCTGGAGCCGTATGAAAAGCTCTTCTAAATTACACAACGAACCCAAAAAAAATGAAACGCACAATGAAAGAAACAAAATGTGGCCACGGTTCGTATAGATAAAATATTCAACAAACTCGCGCGGCCATTTTATACAGTATCTCTCTGTACACTGACAAATACAAGCGACAATGTCCTCCACATTCCAAAATGAAAACGATCCGACTAAGCTGCGAAATACCTAAGTCAGAATAGGTACAAGCCGATCCTTACTTTGTTAATTAAGCTGTAATTGCAGAAGCGTAACTATCAATATCGTCAACACTTGCCATTGCCTTGTCCAATTTTTCGACACTAGCGTTGAAAAATGCTGTATAATTTGAACATAATTTTTGTTTTGGTACTTCATATTTCAGCCGAGCGGCATCACGAATGACAGCCAAACCCTTCTGATAACATGAAAATGAACCCTAAATTAATCACGGGTTAGAAGATCGGCAAACCTTCTTACGTAACACACAAAAACATCGACACAACGCATCTCACTTGGTCTAGTGCTGCGAATGGTGAGTCCGATAGCGTAATTTCTAGGAACACTCATACCCAGATTTTGAATTTATCCTAATTATGCTAAAAGAAAACCTTTTTAAGAAATACATTTTCATCTTTGGCCGAGGCAGCGCGAACTTGAGAATATTTAGTAAAATAACGAAATTATGTGTAATGAATGAACTGGCACAGCAGACAAAAAAATTATTATCTTTCGACAGTAAAATTCTGGGCAGTTCCGTTTAAGTCTCGATTAAGAAACGCAAACATAATTCAAAGTCAATTCTACAAAAAAGTTTAATCGTTATATTGAAAACCCGTTTGACATTTTAAAAGCTCATGTGAGGTGCACTAGAACAATTTAGATGATAAAGATTTCCTTGATAATTTGAAAAATTAATGATTTCACACCAGAGCAACACTCAAACGTGCCATACTAAAATTTAAGCCAACACTCTCATGATAAATAAATCAAAATGGGTCAATTCGAAATTCGCTACGGAAAAGTACATTCGCAATTGGACACAATCTCTTGATAAACCGGGATTCATCCTTTGGTGAGAGATTGAGAACACTAGTCATCGCGGCAGGGAAGGGTTTAACAATGACACCACAAAAATAAAAAAGTAAAGGAGAAACTTATAATTTAAAAAAAATATAAACAATCATGATTTTCTTTTGTCTTTGCACAAAGCAATTGAGGAATGTCACAACCTTTCAGAAACATGGCGTTCCTCCACGTTCCCTAAAACTAACTCATCTTTTCCTAAAGAACACCTTAGGAATCGCATTTACCAACCAATTTGAGGCAAACGCCGAGTCCTCAAACTTCACTAATAAACGTAGTTATGCCTGCTGTCCGAGAATGGCAGAAACACGTCCCATACAAAAGAGAATGTAGAGAGCACAGATGTCACGCAAGTCCTAAACGCAGGTACCTTTGCGGACGAGAGAAACAACACAAACATAGAAAATGCATACCCTCGATCGAAGATTGGCTCGTATCAAGTTAACAAGCCTGAGAATGGTCTGGAAATACGACAAAATAAAAAAGTTCAAAGCTCATTGTTCCTAAACTGGAAAGCTCATGTTTGATACAAATTTTAGGCCTGACTTGAATTATTTCTGTCACACAATAACTGGGACATCCGATGTTAGGAGACCTAAAGGGTAGCTTTCTTTGCAGAGGCTCCAGGTTCAGCTTATTTGATGTCATAGCTCGTGCCTACAGAGCTTTCAATGGAGCAACGGCTGCCTCTCCAGTGTCTCTCCCCAAAATGACGGTAGCAAGATAATTACAAAAGAAAATCTAGGAAAAAAGTTGGCGAAAACAAACATGGACTTCGATTAACAGTACCTACTTCCAGGTCGGAGTCGATCTCTGAGGGAGACTACACAAATTTCAAATTTTACATTGACACTCACGCGAAGATTAGGATTGTATGTTTAGACCTACACAACTACGTAAAATATGAAGAAGGAATGAGTAAGTCACCATTTAATCTGAAATCAGGGAAACGGAAGTATATATGCAAAAAGTGTACCCACACAGGATTCTTTGTGTATAGAAATGGCAAGATTGAAAAAAATTACGAGAGGATAAAAGATTGAAAAAAAGTCTATGAAGCACGATAGAAATTTAAAAAAAATAGTTGATGAAACAAGATGAAAGTTTAGGAATAGAGTAGCGAATGCTGAAAAAGATAGTAGCGAACCGAAAGGAAGATGGTCCGTAATAAAACAAAATCATATTCTACTTCAATAAAAGGAAGGCTTACCTAACCTTACCTTTAGCTCGGAATCTCCCATCTTACTCCTGGGAACGGTTATTCCCATATATGCAATGGATGTATCCCCCCTTAAGCCACAAAAATTAATAAGAAAAGATACAAAATTTGTGCACACAAAATGCAGTAAAGAAGTTACTTGGAAGTACATTTAGTACACGACCCAACAATAGGTCACCAAATATAGCTCATTACAAAATACAATTATTACTTCAGACGTACTAAGATTTTCACACTATTTACATGAAATTTCTCTATTATATAATAAGTAATCTAACGTATGATTGTACAAGCGTCGGTTGAGAATGACATTATCAGATGAAAATTATAAGTGAAGAGTTTTTCCAAAAATTATTCTTCCTAACATTCTTGGTCGACAGGATCATCAAAACCATATCGTAGCTAGTGCTGTGAAAGAATAAAACTTCGCAATGATGGCCCCAGGTATAAGACCCTTGAAAAAGAAACGAAGACATTGACGCACGTAGCAACTCATGCTAATAAATCTATGTACAAGTTACTCCGGATTCCTGATTAAATGCAGCACGCTTGAGAATTTGGTCACCGCAGAATCTGACATTACTCGCGTTTAGCGAATGAAAGAACAAGAACCTATTTTTAATGTACCTTCCACCACTGCATCCAATGCGCTCACACATACACGCGTCCCATTTCAACAATTATCTTCTGTATTTCCTGAATAAAAAATTTTTTCCCCCCGAATGCTTCCTATTTTTACTTTTGTTTTTTTGTGCTACAGACACGGTTCAAATTCATCCCGTGTTAAAGTAAGAAGAAATTCACCTCCTAACACATTTTATTGGAACACTGTCTTTAGTTAAAAAATCAATATCTGTGTGGTCGATAAAAAGTGACCTTTTGATGTACGAAACGAAGACTACAAAGATATTGAATTTTCAGCGATTGACAGTGCTTCATTAAAAAAGTGTTAAGTGAATTGCTTCTTAATCTTACACGTGATGAACTTGAACTACTTCGTAAAGATGAAAAGTTGGAAAATATGTTACAGACATCATCGGAAGAGTTGATATGGCAGTAGTGGCTGTAGCACAGCCAGAGTGAAACGCAAAACATCACAGCAACACAAGCCTACAACGACGATCTGGTCCCTTGGATAGAATGGCAAGCTTAGCATTACTATTTAACGAAATCCTAAAATGCACTAGATTAGATTATTAGTTAGTTTAAGCCTCCCTATCTGCAACAAAGGCGATCCAAAGAGAGGAAGGAAGAAGGTACCATTTAGTATGGAGTTAAAGGAACGGGGAATCTATGCAGAAAGGGCATAGAAACAGTAAGATGAGAAAGAAGTTCATGAAACAAGATCAAAGTTGAAGGAGAAAGTAGTAGGTGGTCAAGAAACAGGACAGCAGTGAACCGAAAAAAGATGGTTCTTAACATAACAAAAGCATTTTATTTCAACAAAAAGAAAGCCTACCTAACTCTCAGCTCGGGCCCTCACATTGTCCCCCTGGGAGTGCTAATTCCCATAGATACAATATTTGTATCCCCCAGAGGGGAATGCACTAATGCTACTGAGAAAGAAAGCATAAATGTGAATTGTCGCGATCGTTATTTCCGACAAAAGTAGGAAGCATCATGTTTCTTTTCCATGTCTATTGGTAATTACAATAACACATGAGTGATCAATTAAGCGATTTGTGCGTATGATGGAATTACATTGATTCGTGTACATTCACAATTGAGAACGGGGCCAAAGCGACAATGAAATTCTGCCACAAGTATGTTAGACGTACTGCACGTGACTAGTGATGAATCTTACGTTGAGACGGTAGATTTTACATTATTACCAGGTGGATCTTACGCAAAGACGGTAAATTTTACATTACTTGAACAATTACTTGAAGTATCATATTGCTATCTGTCATTTTACGTCAAGATTCAGTGATGCATCACAAATCCTATCGCATTTTGACAGTTGTACCAGTACTGTCACCAGAAATCGAATTAGCTGCTCAATGCTTCGTGAAAATACTCCAAGAGATCGTTTACACAGAGAGTTTAGGTCCGAGAACGCTACACTGGCGGATCAAAAGCGCGTTCAGGTATAATCATTACACTTTCTCGTTCAGAGATGATCACTTCACTTTCTTTTCGTAGTCTTATGCCATCGTCACTTGGTAAAACACTTAAAAACTTCAGGCGCAGGCACTACACTCACTCAAAGCAGGAAGTTTCAAGGAGAGTATGGAGGAGGGTTGTCACTGGGCAACCCCGAGTTGGGATCAGAAGCAGAGGGGCTATAGGGGGGAGGCGGGGAGCGGGCATGACGAAGGCCTTGCGATCCAGGTCTCTGCTGCTGACGAGACGCGCTGTTGGGGCGTGAGCTCGAGCGTTGCACCTGCTGGGACTGTGGGGGCCGCAGCTGCTGTTGAGGGGGCATCTGTTGAGACTGCTCCATCTGGGGCATCTGTTGAGACTGCTGCATCTGTTGAGACTGCTGCATCTGTTGAGGTTGCTGCTGCTGCTGTTGCCTGTACTGTTGCTCAAACTGTTGCTGCTGCTGGAGGTGGTAGTGTTGGTAGTGGCTCAAAGCCTCCGGGTGCTGGGGGCCGATGGACGGCTTGGTGAGCTGTATGGTGAACACCTGCTCCGCGCCCCGGGACTCCAGATGGCTTGGCGGGTTCACTTGAGCGAAGCAGCACGCTAGTAGAGCCACCAAGATGCCGATGCCTGCAAAATAGTAACAAGTGTCAGATGGGGGGTGAAAAATACGGTCTCTGGGTAGCAAGGCTACGATACGGAATTTGAGTTAAAAACAAACAGCCTGGACTGGAAACGGTTGAAGTTGAGCATCAAAAACTGAATTTTGTATAAATTGTAAAGAGAAGTGAACTACGACTAAGGTGATACTGCAAATGAAACGTGTAATTTCAGTAGTTACAAGAAAAGTATTGACCACACTTATTCTAACCCAGGCAAGATCATAATAATACACAACGTTAGTTCTACGTGCATACAAACGTAGGTTGAGGAACAGCAAAATGACTTATCGGAAGCTGAAACAGATTTCAAGCTTCATATACAGTAAACTCATCTGACATACCTGTTCTAAGAACATTCTACGAACAACAAGGTGTTTCCATTAGGATTAAATTATACAAATATAGCCAAAAAGGTTTTTAAGCCCCGAAGAAATTTGGATGTAATGAAAACAGTCAAGCTAAATAGTTTAGTTTCCCTTTTAATCTGACTGCATGGTTTCATTCCATTAGGCATAGATTTTAGGAGATTCTTCAGATAAGGCATAGGAAAATATGCATTACATATTCGATGTACGAGCTAACGTCAAAAAATCTTCCCATGAAGTAAGAAAAGATGCTGAGGCTACAGTTGCTCCAAGAACAAATTTTTACTCGGGTTTAAATCAGGAGAGTGAAGAAGCTACCACATACGCGAAAATGATTCCTGGTGATCTCTGAACCAATCCTGCACTTCATAAAACCGATGGATGAGTGCGTTGTCGTCTTGAAAAATACCCTAACTATCAGAAAAATAAAAACCTAGAGACGTGTGTTCTTGGTCCCCAAGATAAAATTATACGTTAGTTTCAACAACCCTAGTCACAACAAAAGTGTTCCAAAGGGAGAAAGGAGGATGGGACTATCTGGTATGGAATCAAGATGTGTTCCCACACAAATTCCCCTGCGCATATATAGAAACAACAAGTGAAAAAGGAAATTTATGAATAACAAAGAAAGTTAGAAAATAAAATAATACGAGCCGAAAAACAGGACAATAGGGAATCGAAAAAGTCTTAACAAAACTAAAACCTATTCTATCTCAACAAAGAGAACGCTTACAAGTCTCAGCTCACGACCTCACATTATCCCCCTGGGAGTATTAACTGCCAAAGATACAATATTTACATTTCCGTAAGGTGTCGAAACACCTCGAAAATTGCGTCGGTTTATCTACTTAGCAGTAGAAAAAATATTTAATATTAATATTGATTTCGGTAAAGAAAACTTCCTTATTACAGAAATTAAATTTCCTAAACATTTAAGATGACTTCGACATGATATCTTTTCACACATATTCTAGTTTTAGCACAACTCCTATAATTCTATTTCGTAATCTAGCTACAAATAATAAAATTACTGTAAGCAATGGAGTTACATGGTCCACCATAGGAATAGAGATCACAAAAAAAACAAATTCGATTGTAAATTATGAAACGTCATTTTATCCGTTCCCTTATTTTCATCCACCCAACCCAGTTTTGAACGAGAAGAATTGGAATGTTTCAGATTTTCGATAATTTCTATTCTCACTAACAAAGTTATTAAATACAATTACAAGTTAATTTCAACCTCTTTAAACACAACAAAGGTGTTCTTAAAAAGGAGGGAGGAAGGTATCATTTAGTATTGAAAGATGGGAATTGGGAATCTACACACGAGATGTGTTCCCACACTCTGCACATAGAAACCTCAAAAATAAAAAAATTAAAAGCGTGAAAGAATAAAGTAAGAGAGACAGTAGTAAACCGAAAAAAGATAGTCTGTAACAAAAAAAAATCTATCGTTTCAACACAAATAAAACTTAGCTAACCACCAGCTCGGAACCACATCTTTTCCTCTTGGGAGCGGTAACTCGCACTGACACAATACTAGTACTTGTATTCACCTGGGAGTCCATTCACGAATGCAACTCCGTAAAAATTGTAATTTTAGATTGCAAAGGAACGCTGAACTCAAACGAAAATGTGAGACCAATGATAAAGCCCATTATATCGATAGACTTCTGTGTTTGCTCTGAAACGCAACCGTGCCGCTAATCTTCAAATTATTACCCACTGAATGGATAAAACGTGATTCTTCTGCTCTCCCAAAGTTTAAAAAGAACCTATTCATCATTCTCTTCATTTCTCACGTGTAGAGTAGCGTAAATTACGGCACAGAACTCGAAGACAAACCAAAAATGGACCTGCCTCGTTTCTGTTGCCTTTTGCTATTCTGATATACTCAAACTAGAATTTCTACTTTTTTTGTGATGCTTTTTCCGCCAATGATACAAGACAACGTCTTTTCCCAACTGTCATGAAACAACTGTGGCTGTATGCCTCTTGTTTACGATGGAGGAAGGTATTGAAACCTTGATAGTCGAAGAGGAAAGGGAAATTAAAGAGAGGAAAATGCACAGAATGAGAAAGGACATACTAGGTAGGAAAATAGAATAGCAGGAGTAGCCATGGTGTGCGTTTGCGTATCCACCTCAACATGATCAGCACGGGATAATAACGACAAAAATGGGGAAATTTAATTAACTTTATCTATTTTCCCACCTATTCTGTCCTTTCTCATTCTGTGCATTTTCCTCTCTTTAATTTCCCTTTCCTCTTCGACTATCGAGGTTTCAATCCCTCTACCGTAAACAAGAGGCAAACAGCCACACTTGTTTCGTGACACAACTCAGATGTACGAAGATGTTAAAAATGAAAAAAGTACGCCTGATTAGCAACTAATAAATTCATTCGTTGACGACAAAATAAAATAAACATAACTGAGAATCGTTTTTCCACACTGGGATCGGAAACCAAAAATGAGGTATTCATAAACAGTTGTTCTTCTCACAAAGAAAGTGTCCTTGAAGCACGGTATCTTAATTATCAAAAGCTGAACGTTTATTCATTTTTCCTATATTTTCATGCTAGCTCATTCAGAAAGTCTATTCACTTGTGCTACATCATTGTACAAACTCAGCCACACACTTCACGATAGAGTTTACCATGAATACTAAAATTGCTTACCAGCGAAGACCATGACAGCCATCATGACCATGTCACCGCCGCCGAAGTAGCACTCATAGTCGTCGTCGTCATCGTATCGCTCGTAACTTCCGTCGTCATCGTCGTCGCAGTCGGCGTCGAAGGCGTGCGTCTCGAGCATGAGGGCACCGAATGCCAGCACCACGATGCAGAAGGCGGTGATGAACAGCAACACCTTGCGCGTCACGCGCCATGGGCCCACCTGCCAAACATATCCAGTAGTTAGCCGGCATTATGTAGTATTCTGATATGTTATCAAGATTTTCTAACACGTTTTCAAGATCATCCAACACGTTTTCAAGATCATCCAACACGTTTTCAAGATCATCCAACACGTTTTCAAGATCATCCAACACGTTTTCAAGATCATCCAACACGTTTTCAAGATCATCCAACACGTTCTCAAGATCATCCAACACGTTTTCAAGATCATCCAACACGTTTTCAAGATAATCCAGCACGTTTTCAAGATTATCCAACACGTTTTCAAGTTTAACCAACACGTTTTCAAGTTTAACCAACACGTTTTCAAGTTTAACCAACACGTTTTTAAGATTATCCACCACGGTTTAAAAATTATGAAATACGTTTTCAAGATTACAAAACATTATAAGATTATGATAGATAAGTTAGATAAGATTATGTAGATAAGTTAGTTCAGCCTCCCTAGCCACAACAATGGTGTTCCAAAATAAAAAGGATGAGGGTACCATTTAGTATGGAGTTAGGGAATAAGGAATCCAAGCACAAAGTGTGTTCTCACATGAGATCACCCGCGCCTAGAAACAGTAAGTAGTAAGTAAGTTGTGAAACAACATAGAAGTTGAAGAAAGTAAAAGGTGCTGAAACCTAGGACAGCAGTGAACCGAAAAATGATGGGTCCCAAAAAATATTAATCTTTTTCAACAACAAGAAGCCTTACCTTCCTCTCAGCTACGGACCTTACATTATCCCCTGGGAGTGTTAATTCCTATAGACACAATAATTGTATCTCTCTGAGGGGAACAGGTTTCCAATTGTTACGCATTACTGATGTTAATAGAGAATAGTTCATTCTCGAGATATACAATATAAATTTAAAAGCACTTCAACTTCTAAGGATAAAAATAGTTAGTTTTTAGACTAATCCGATATTTTATTTGAGTTATGAATAACTGGAACTAATTTTTTATCCGTGCATGCCGAGGTTCAGAGAGAACAATGTTTTAGTAGAGGATCGCCCTTGAGTTTTTTTTTATTCAAGTAAGGCAGCGACTGAAGGACACTAAAACAAGAACTATGCCATTTCTAGTTCTGCATGAGCCACTATTAATTAGAAATGGCAATACATTCATCAATTTTAAAAAAATCCATCATTAACATGAACCGATCCATAGTTGCCAGAAAGATTTGGGTCCATGAAATTTTAAAAAAAGTTTCATCACGCTCTAGATTTGAAATCTAAGATCTAAAATGCCAGCGTAAATATCATGAATAATTGATGAAAATTCACAAGCCAACACGTATTTAAAACTATGTCTCCTCACGGCACAAAGCTGAATCAAATAACTTTCTCAAACAACTTTTATTGCACTGAGGGTAGAGGTAGACGGAGTTGCGCTGTTTCCTAGATACAGGGCGTCTAAAAATAAGGTACTCACTCTTTGAATGCCCAGTACTCATGTTTGTTTTCATGAAAGTATTTATGAAAGTATTTATGTGATTATTGACCCAGATACAAGTCTAATGAGTTAAAGAAAAACACATTGAATTTGAGAAAATTCAATAGTATACAAGAAAACTTAGATGCACCTAAAACTAAAAATACACGAGTAATCGTCAGTCGAAGGATGAGTGCAATTTTAAGGTCACACCCTGTAGATGCGTTCATTAGTTCATCGACTAACCCCAGTGAGAGTAGCACAATGATCCTATCCTCCTTTGCCGAATGTAAACGAAAGTTCTGACGATGCACTTCACGGAAGAACTGAAATCATTCTTAGACCAAGCATTTGAACTAAGGAATCAAAAAGTGAGTTTGAACTGACAATTTCACAGAGCATTAAAATCATACATTGCAAAACATGTCACATCCAAAACTAAACTATTTCCAAAAGTAGAGTAAAGAGTTGAGAAAGATTTTTCGTTGAAGATAAAGGAGATAAATAACAAACAACAGTCCAACTTTTAACTTGTGCTCTCATGCTTCGAATTAAAGCTGCGATTTTCCACGTTCCTAAAAACTAGTATTTCAAGTATCGCCAGCTAGAAAGTGAACCACTTTTCTTTTTCAACACGTTGACTGGGGGGATAAACTTAAGATTTCTATTCAACTCAAAATTAAAGTCAATTGAAGTAAGCGATTTTGAAAATAGAAAACATTAATTGGATCATGCCTTATTTAGCTTTGATCAACACATTGACTGAGATGGGTTAAACTGAAGTTAAACATCCAATTCGAATTCAAAGTTAAAAGTCGCTAAAAATTTTATCAATCGCAAACATTAACTGGGTACAATAAATACCATTAATTTAAAAAGCTTGTTAAAAATTTTCATACGACGCACCGATGGGTCTCTTTCCAGCTGGAAAAACTCAAGCACGACCCACCGTTGGGTCATCCCGCAATGAATGTGTTAAGTATTTATGGAAATTGCCTTTGTGACCACTGGTCGGTCAGCAGCATGCATTATGAAAATTCCCTCCAGGTACACAGGAGGTTCATATCGCGATCAACGTGTATAGCCATGAAAAACTCACCGAACTTTCAGCTAAAGTTCAACACCCAACTGTGTATGAATTAAGTTTTAGTCATCAAAGTACAGTGAGTTCAGGCGCCGAGGCTATTCTGACCTTCTCAATCTGAACTTGCTAGATCACATTATTCATAAAGAACTATTATAAGCAGCAGGGACAACTATAGCCCCGAATTATTTGTCTCTCTTACACTCACATAAATTTAAAGCTTAACAAATCTACCTTAGTTTCCTTGCACCACTAAAACTCTATCTTGAGCTATAAAAATATTAATACATCTATGAGCTAAAAAAATCTCCAATGACACACAAAAAATCTATAGAAACCTTGAACTATTGGAATTTCATCTTCGGCTATTAAAATTTCATCACTCCTCTTGGCAAAAATACTTCAGACACACAAAATCCCTGGAGAAAAAAGCCTGAGCTGCGCAGTCACGTACCTGGAGCCCCTGCTTCAGGAAGTGCTGAGCGAACAGCATCGTACAATAGCAGCCGGAACTGTGACGTAACAACTGAAGTCAACTCTTTTCCTTCTAGCTGTGGAAAGCCATCAACGAATCTACTTTTTTCTCACACTTCTCTGAAAAGGGAAAGAAAGAATTAGGTAACGCTGAAATGAAACTTTCAATCGTAACACACATGTTCCCCAGCACAAGTTATCCCGGCAGTGCCGCACGGTGTTTCTCCTTGTTGGGAAAAGAGAGAACTCAGCCATAATTCCTCACTCTACCCAGGTGTCGGAAATGGGTACAGGCATGACCGGGGGTAACCGTCATTCCGTCCTGGTGTTAGCTATAAGGTATTTGAAAAGCCAATGTCCATGATGATATGTATCAGGCTTGATTAGAATAAAACATCCTTTCGCGAAGTCTACATTTTAAGCTACAGGTATTCACGTCAAACAAATCTACGGATAAGCACTCCCCACATTGTAAGCAAGAAGGACCAATTTGAAACAAATAAATTGAGCATTTTAAGGCCAAAGACCGCCGCTGAGCTGCAGCGCATGGAACGAGAGAAATATGTATTCAAAGAGCGCGGTTTGACAAAACACGCAAGGGGGGTGGGGTTGCTGGGATGACAAAGCTCGCAGGATGACAAGAAAATCAGCCTGAAGAAGATATCAGTAACATCAAAACGTCGCATTTTATTTTGACTGAGAGTGATATATTCATAATTTACAATACTTAAGGAAAAATGATTAACAATTCGCATCGTGTTTCAACAACGAAGAATCAGAGCAAATGATTACCAAAACAAAATGATTAATAAAATAAAAAAGGTAATTAACAATTGGCTTCGTATTTTAACAGTGAAGAACTGGAACAGATGCAGATAGTATGTAGGGAACCCGTGTGCCCCGTGTGATGGCCGTGCGCACTAACGATGTGTTCCCTCAGTAACCAGTCCCCTTGGGAAGACTCCGTTCATTGCAGGGGCAGTTGTTCTCTAGTCTGCGCTACGAAGCTCTGTAGGATAATTGAGCTCTATTTCACACACACGCGCATTAATTTTTGTCCTTAATTGTACGACCACACACACGCCTGATTCTAGCCAGCAGTTACTGCGCCAGTTATACTGCCCGCAGTTACTGCGCCAGTTATACTGCCCGCAGTTACTGCGCCAGTTATACTGCCCGCAGTTACTGCGCCAATTACACTGACCGCAGTTACTGCGCCAATTATACTGCTCGCAGTTACTGCGCCAGTTACACTGCCCGCAGTTACTGCGCCAATTATACTGCTCGCAGTTACTGCGCCAGTTACACTGCCCGCAGTTACTGCGCCAGTTACACTGCCCGCAGTTACTGCGCCAGTTACACTGCCCGCAGTTACTGCGCCAGTTACACTGCCCGCAGTTACTGCGCCCAGTTACACTGCCCGCAGTTACTGCGCCCAGTTACACTGCTCGCAGTTACTGCGCCAGTTATACTGCCCGCAGTTATTGCGCCAGTTACATTGCGCCAGTTACACTGCCCGCAGTTATTGCGCCAGTTACACTGCCCGCAGTTACTGCGCCAGTAACACTGCCCGCATTTACTGCGCCAGTTACACTGCCCGCAGTTACTGCGCCAGTTACACTGCCCGCAGTTACTGCGCCAGTAACACTGCCCGCAGTTACTGCGCCAGTAACACTGCCCGCATTTACTGCGCCAGTTACACTGCCCGCAGTTACTGCGCCAGTTACACTGCCCGCAGTTACTGCGCCAGTTACACTGCCTGAACAAGCACAATGTGCAGACGAGAGCGCAACCGCAACTTGCCTCTCACGTATCACTCATACCGACTTCACACTTGACACACTCCGCTACTAGTTATAACAGGAGACGGGTATTGCATGAGCCACATCTAGACAACGGAATTGTCGTTTCACACACTCATACAATTTCAGCCTCGCATCTTTTGCAGCAAAGAATATCACACCATTGACCCCCATTGGGCTTATAATAAGAAAGAACTCATCGGAGATGTCATGGAGTAAATTTTACTCTCGGAAAATCTTTTCATTATAAACATCACTTCGGTGACTCGATTGTAAGACACATGTACAAGTACTGTAAGTACACTCAATACACAACTTTACCACATACATAAAAATAATCACGTATGTAAGGATAATAAAAAAAAAGAATAACAACATATACGAATCACACATGTACTCACCCATAAGGGTACTCAGTCATGGAACATTACAGAACGGAGGAGATGCGGAATTTGTTTAGCTCAGTTCAATTAAAACCTTAACTACCCAATTTCAAAAGAGCTGCAATACCGAGCGTGAAGTTACGTAAATACTTCGAAGTAGTCAATGGAAGGTTCTGAATTCTTGTTCAACATTAAAGATGCCAAGCAAGCCTACTGACAATTTTGTTGAATACCTCACACGTGTACGCGCAATAATAACGCAGACATGAACGTATATTTAGAGTGTGGAGCGTGCGAAGGTGGTCCGAATTTCTGGATAACACTGAACGCTTTCGACACAGATAGCGACTTCGCACTGTTATGCCAAGCAAGGAAAACCAAGACCAATTAATTCCGAATACTAAGCGTCTTCTTGCTAGAAACAAGTCATGTGCCCAGTTGGTCACGAATACTAAGCGTCTTCTCGCTAGAAACAAGTTACATACCCAGTTTATTTCTAATATTCTCGACTAGAAACAAGTAACACAAAAATCAACAATTTTGAAATAGCAGTAGCCTATAACGCAATACTTGATTTACCTGAAATACTCCCCTCGAATGGTCATATCTAGAGCTGTTTCGAATATAGGCCGTATAGTCAGGTCTGAAGTTCACTGTAGCGCTTTACTCGTAGCAGGAGCAATACATAAAGTGATATATAAATAGCGTTAACTAAATATTCATAACGAAATAGTAATAACTAAAAAGTGAAGGCTATAAATTGTGATTACAAAATTGTGATTACAAAATTGTGATTACAAAATTGTGATTACAAAATTGTGATTACAAAATTGTGATTACAAAATTGTGATTACAAAATTGTGATTACAAAATTGTGATTACAAAATTGTGATAACTACATAGTAACAACTACATAGTGATGACTAAATAGTAACTACATAGTGATGACTAAATAGCAACAACTACATAATGATAACTAAATAGTAACAACTAAATAGCAACAACAACATAATGATAACTAAATAGTAACAACTAAATGGTAACAACTACATAATGATAACTAAATAGAAACAACTAAATAGTAACAACTAAATAGTAACAACTACATAATGATAACTGAATAGTAACAGCTAAATAGTAACAACTACATAATGATAACTAAATAGTAACAACTAAATAGCAACAACAACATAATGATAACTAAATAGTAACAACTAAATGGTAACAACTATATAGTGATAACTAAATAGTAACAACTAAATAGTAACAACTACATAATGATAACTAAATAGTAACAACTACATAATGATAACTAAATAGTAACAACTACATAATGATAACTAAATAGTAACAACTAAATAGTAACAACTACATAATGATAAGTGAATAGTAACAACTAATTAGTAACAACTACATAATGATAACTAAATAGTAACAACTAAATAGTAACAACTAAATGGTAACAACTACATAATGATAACTAAATAGTAACAACTAAATAGTAACAAATACATAATGATAACTAAATAGTAACAATTAATTATTAATTATTAGTTAGTTTAAGCCTCCCTATCCTCAACAAATGAGATCCAAAGAGAGGAAGGAAGAAGGCACCATTTAGAATGGAGTTAAGGGAACGTGGAATCTATGCAGAAAGGGCATAGAAACAGTAAGATGAGAAAGAAGTTCATGAAACAAGATCAAAGTTGAAGAAGAAAGTAGTAGGTGTTGAAAAAATAGGACAGCAGTGAACCGAAAAATGTTGGTCCATAACAAAACAAAAACCTATGTTATTTTAACAAAAAGAAAGCCTACCTAACCTTTAGCTCGGGCCCTCACATTGTCCCCCTGGGAGCGCTCATTCCCATAGATAACTAAATAGTAACAACTACATAGTAACAACTAAATAGTAACAACTACATAATGATAACTAAATAGTAACAACTACATTGTGATGACTAAATAGTAACAACTAAATAGTAACAACTAAATAGTAACAACTAAATAGTAACAACTACATAGTGATAACTAAATAGTGACAACTAAATAGTAACAACTACATAGTGATAACTAAGTAGTAAAAACTACATAGTGATGACTAAGTAGTAACAACTTCATGGTGAAGACTAAATAGTAAAAACTAAATAGTAAAAACTAAATAGTGAAAACTAAATAGTAAAAACTAAATAGTTGAAACTAAATAGTAAAAACTAAATAGTAAAAACTAAATAGTAAAAACTAAATAGTAAAAACTAAATAGTAAAAACTAAATAGTTAAAACTAAATAGTAAAAACTAAATAGTTAAAACTAAATAGTTAAAACTAAATAGTAAAAACTAAATAGTAAAAACTAAATAGTAAAAACTAAATAGTTAAAACTAAATAGTAAAAACTAAATAGTAAAAACTAAATAGTAAAAACTAAATAGTAAAAACTAAATAGTAAAAACTAAATAATGATAATAAATAGCCATACCTAAATTGAGACACCTAAACAGAGATAAATTTTTCACACCGCGTATCTGGCACACCCGCCTGCCGCTCGTACAGACCACGGGACAAAACCAGTCGCCACCGCGAGCTGGGCAGGGGTTCCCCGGGCTCGAAATGCTCTGGCAAAAACTCTCGCTTCATCGCTAGTGAATCAGCCTCTGGAGCTGGCACGCAGACCAGGGCTAGTGTTTTTCCAGCCTAACTACTCGTATTTAGGCTTATCTTCAATAATATTTAAACGAAAACGGAACTCAACAGCAGTGATCCTGTAGGGTTGCCATTTGCTGAATGCCCTTCATGCCAAACTGTGTTGAAGAGAAGGATTTTGGCCTTATGGAAAAGCCTATCTCTCAACCGTGCGCCTGATGCGCGGGTGCTGCCCAGGTAAAGTAAGTAAAGTAAAGTAAGTAAAGTAAAGTAAGTAAAGTAAAGTAAGTAAAGTAAAGTAAGTAAAGTAAAGTAAGTAAAGTAAAGTGAGTAAAGTGAGTAAAGAAAGTAAAGAAAGTAAAGTAAGTAAAGTAAAGTAAGCAAAGTAAAGTGAGTAAAGAAAGTAAAGTAAGTAAAGTAAAGTAAGTAAAGAAAGTAAAGAAAGTAGAGTAAGTAAAGTAAGTAAAAAAATAAAGTAAGTAAAAAAATAAAGTAAGTAAAGTAAGTAAAGTAAGTAAAGTAAGTAAAGTAAGTAAAGAAAGTAAAGAAAGTAAAGTAAGTAAAGTAAGTAAAGTAAAGTAAGTAAAGTAAAGTAAGTAAAGTAAGTAAAGTAAAGTAAGTAAAGTAAAGTAAGTAAAGTAAGTAAAGTAAAGTAAGTAAAGTAAAGTAAAATAAGTAAAGTAAAGTGAGTAAAGTAAGTAAAGTAAAGTAAGTAAAGTAAAGTAAGTAAAGCAAAGTAAGTCAAGTAAAGTAAGTAAAGCAAAGTAAGTAAAGTAAAGTAAGTAAAGTAAAGTAAGTAAAGTAAAGTAAGTAAAGTAAAGTAAGTAAAGTTAAGTAAGTAAAGTTAAGTAAGTAAAGTTATGTAAGTAAAGTAAAGTAAGTAAAGTAAAGTAAGTAAAGTAAGTAAAGTAGGTAAAGTAGGTAAAGTAGGTAAAGTAAGTAAAGTAAGTAAAGTAAGTAAAGTAAGTAAAATAAACTAAGTAAAGTAAACTAAGTAAAGTAAACTAAGTAAAGTAAGTAAAGTAAGTAAAGTAAGTAAAGTAGGTAAAGTAAAGTAAGTGAAGTAAAGAAAGTAAAGTAAGTAAAGTAAAGTAAGTAAGTAAAGTAAGTAAAGTAAGTAAAGTAGGTAAAGTAACGTAAGAAAGGTAAGTACAGTGAGTAAAGTAAGTAAAGTAAGTAAATTAAAGTAAGTAAAGTAAGTAAATTAAAGTAAGTAAAGTAAAGAAAGTAAAGTAAAGAAAGTTAGTAAAGTAAGTAAAGTAAGTAAAGTAAGTAAAGTAAGTAAAGTAAGTAAAGTAAGTAAAGTAAGTAAAGTAAGTAAAGTAAAGTAAGTAAAGTAAGTAAAGTAAGTAAAGTAAGTAAAGTAAGTAAAGTAAGTAAAGTAAAGTAAGTAAAGTAAAGTGAGTAAAGTAAGTAAAGTAAAGTAAGTAAAGTAAAGTAAGTAAAGTGAGTAGAGCAAAGTAAGTAAAGTAAGTAAAGTAAAGTAAGTAAAGTTAAGTAAGTAAAGTTAAGTAAGTAAAGTTAAGTAATTAAAGTGAAGTAATTAAAGTGAAGTAAGTAAAGTACAGTAAGTAAAGTACAGTAAGTAAAGTACAGTAAGTAAAGTACAGTAAGTAAAGTACAGTAAGTAAAGTACAGTGAGTGAGCAAAGTGAGTGAGCAAAGTGAGTGAGCAAAGTGAGTGAGCAAAGTGAGTAAGCAAAGTGAGTAAGCAAAGTGAGTAAGCAAAGTGAGTAAGCAAAGTGAGTAAGCAAAGTGAGTAAGCAAAGTGAGTAAGCAAAGTGAGTAAGCAAAGTGAGTAAGCAAAGTGAGTAAGCAAAGTGAGTACAGTGAGCAAAGTGAGTACAGTGAGCAAAGTGAGTACAGTGAGCAAAGTGAGTACAGTGAGTACAGTGAGCAAAGTGAG
>JACJUY010005299.1:11380-61606 GCA_014220935.1 Platorchestia sp. MABIK | reverse complement strand
CCAGAATGTCCATACATAGATAATCCCAACATGTTCACATATACTGTAGGTAGTCCCAGTATGTCCAGACATAGGTAATCCCAACATGTCCATATATGGGTAGTTCACACCTATATTTCCCCGTGCCATCATTCATTAAAGAAGTAACGTGGGTATCCTTTTATTACCGTAAGCATTGATATTTATTTTAATTTTAATTATGAACCTGTTACGAGCGTAAATATTTATGATTATTCTAACTGTAGATGTGTTATGTGCGATTGTATTCTTGATTTTGGTAATTGCAATCTATGGCATGGAGGGACAATGTAGAAAAGATCATACGAAAATTTAAAAGAATGTTTAGTACAAAATGTTAACAATTTTCAACAAACAAATTGAAGGATATTGAACAAGAATAATACAAAAAGCGCTCGGTCGTCACACAAATTGCTCGTTTTACCCAATTTTGATGTGCCCAGTTAGTCATCATTTTATATAATTATTTTTGAGTTTATATATGTAACATCTTCCAAATAACTTTAATGAGCTTTAGATAGGACGCGAAAAGCAATTTCATTATTTGAATAATATTTAAAATTTGTAAAGTTGTAATACAGTAATTTTTGAAAATCATATGGATGACATGAGATGAGCTTCTATTTCGGTAAAATCTGGATGATAGTTTCAAGAAAGTTATGCTTACAAAATGCCGGAAAATATTATTCATGAAATTAATGAACCTGTGTTAATTAATATTCGAAAAAAAAATTTGAACAATACCGTTGAAGTTATATAATGAAGTTGAAGATATGTTGAATTACGTTTGAAAATATTCTCCATTAGTTGACTTGTACATAAGTGATATCCTCGAAATTCTATACATGAATACGTCAGAATCCCTTTAACTCATTTGAATGACATCTTCGAAAACAAATAATTTTTGCCAACGTCAGAGAAGAAAAAATAAAAGTTTGCCAAAAGTTCGTTCCAAAGGCCAACACATTGAATATCTATTCAAAATTATAAACATAGTCAACATTTATTATTCCAAGTTAACATTCGGAATTATTCGATTTTTATGTACAACAGTAAATGAAAAAATGTTAATAATATTAAATTATAATATAGATATTGTAATATTTGATTAGGTGGAATGCAGCTACAAGTATTTAACGACAGTGGCTGAATGGTAGAAATGTATGCTCTCATTTACCGATAGGTACAAAAAACGTTTAGACTTAAAACAATAGAGACATGAAAAAACGTTGATACAAAACCAGAAAAACATAGCCTTCACATTAATGCAAGTACCTGTACAATTGCATGATAATAATCAATGTTGTTCAGAGTAGGATGAGTGAAAATCAACAACGGTAATGAATAACGGCGCCACTAAAAATCAATAACTGTAGTAAATAACGGCGCCAATGAAAACCAATAACGGTAGTAAATAACGGCGTCATTAAAATCAATAACGGTAGTAAATAACGGTGCCATGAATATCATTAATGGTAATAAATTACGTTAATAAAAATAGAAATAAATAACGGTGCTTTTAAAACAAAAGGCGTACTGTTCAGTGATTTTATCCTACTTATGAGTATGACGTGTACATTTGTACAAATCGAAATGAACACGCGCACTGTGTGATTAATACAAAAAATTCAAGTTATTTTGAGTAAAAAAATCATATGATTTAAAAGCGATGGGAAAGGGTTTAACAGCAAAACCGAAGCTAGTGTCAGTTCGCGGAGGTGTTCTAATTTTCAGTCCAACTTTTTCGCCGCCTGCATGCATGTTTTTCGACACTTAAGCGATTTAATCGCTTAAATCGCTTAGGCGGCGAAAAACATGCATGCAGGCGGCGAAAAAGTTAGACTGGGTTCGGACACGTGGGGATTATGTGGTAATTTACAGCATCCCTTGCGTACAAAATTAGCTTTAAGTGTTTTACGCTTGTTTAACTGTACTGTTTATGTTCGCGTTCATGTGTGTAGTGTTGTGTTGTGAGCATAGCGTAAAGTATTTAATATTTATGGAACAATAGTATATGTGCAACAACATTAGGATTTATGTAGTTGAAGTATTTATTTTACATTAGTGTTCATTTAGACAAAGTATTTATATAGAAATGGTATTTATGTTGACGACGTATTTATGAAACAATAGTATTTATGTAGTTAAAATATTTCTATTACGCCGGTATTTATGTATGTGTGTAGAGAAAGTGTTTGTGTAACGACATAATTTATGTAAGCAATTTATAGATATAATTATTTTGTGAAGGATATTCACAAGGTATGCAAGCTGTACATCAAGGGGGCTACGCTATAGAACATGCGTTTAGTGATCGTTATTGCACTTATTTATTCATACATGTATTAATCTGTCTACTTATTCATTTATTTTACTCATTTCATCTTCGTCATTAATAAAATAGCAAGCAAACAAAATAGACTGTTGTTGGGTGTACAGGAAGCTGGTTTTTATTTTCCAAATATTTGTCGCGTGCACCCTAAATACAACGTGTACCTTGTGTTAGGTGGCACAATATTATGATAAAATGGAGTAACTGAACCCTAAATACAACGTGGTGTACCTTGTGTTAGGTGGCACAATATTATGATAAAATGAAGTAACTGAACCCTAAATTCAACGTGTACTTTGTGTCCGATGGCACAATATTATGATAAAATGAAGTAACTGAACCCTAAATACAACGTGTACTTAGTGTCAGGTGGCACAATATTATGATAAAATGAAATAACTGAACCCTAAATTAAACGTGTACTTTGTGTCAGGTGGCACAATATTATGATAAAATGAAGTAACTGAACCCTAAATTCAACGTGTACTTTGTGTCAGGTGGCACAATATTATGATAAAATGAAGGAACTGAACCCTAAATTAAACGTGTACTTTGTGTCAGGTGGCAAAACGTTGTGAGAAAATGATGTCGGCTGTAAGTCAATCGCGTCATTGATGAGTGTAGCGAGGGGATAAAATGTAGCTCATATCACGGGTATTTCATTTACACACCTCGCTCGTGAATCTAATTTGAATGTAGAAAAATACTTAATATATATACATACATACAAACATTCGTTATGACATATATACGTTATGTTATACGTTATACTTATATACGTTATGAATCTAGACAATAAATAAAAGTTGCATAGCAACTCAACATGAACTTGGTTGATAAGTTGCAAATGGTGCAAATTTTTCCATTTTTAATGCTTCATTCGCTATGAATACTCGTAAACACAAAAGTAGCCAGAATTTACGAAGACAAACAAAATTAAACGGAAAACCTGCAGCACACTTAAACTATTGAGGAGATCCACGCACATTTGTGAGCAACGGGTGAATAATTGGAAATGACTGTAAGCAACGGACGACGACCTGAAATTACCATATCAAACGGATGACGTACTGAAAATAACCGTAAACAACGGACGGCAAACTGGAAATGACGGTAAACAACGGATGACGAACTGAAAATAGCCGTAAACAACACAGAATTGCAGACACCATCACCGCTTCAATAACGAGACTCGAGGTAAAACTACGTTATTTTCCGACGTACTAACGTTGGTTGACGACTGATCTAAAACATTAACCGAAATAATAACTCGCACTGATAACATTAAATAACATCTCAGTCATTCGTAACTCAACCAAATTAATTCTTATTTGAAAATAAATGCTAACAGCAACCTAAATAAATGACATCAATGTAAATTTTAGCATGAACTCAAACATCAACTCTAACATCAACTCTAACATCAACTCTAACATCAACTCTAACATCAACTCTAGCATCAACTCTAACATCAACTCTAGCATCAACTCTAACATCAACTCTAACATCAACTCTAACATCAACTCTAACATCAACTCTAACATCAACTCTAGCATCAACTCTAGCATCAACTCTAACATCAACTCTAACATCAACTCTAACATCAACTCTAACATCAACTCTAACACCAACTCTAATATCAACTCTAACATCAACTCTAACATCAACTCTAACATCAACTCTAACATCAACTCTAACATCAACTCTAACATCAACTCTAACACCAACTCTAACATCAACTCTAACATCAACTCTAACATCAACTCTAACATCAACTCTAACATCAACTCTAACATCAACTCTAACATCAACTCTAACATCAACTCTAACATCAACTCTAACATCAACTCTAACATCAACTCTAACACCAACTCTAACATCAACTCTAACATCAACTTTTTGACTTTACACAGGCGACTGTACACAGGCAACTGTACACAGGCGACTGTACACAAGTGACTGTACACAAGCGACTGTACACATGCGACTGTACACAAGTGACTGTACACAGGCGACTGTACACAGACGACTGTACACAAGTGACTGTACACAGGCGACTGTATACAGAAGACTGAACACAAGTGACTGTACACAGGTGACTGTACACAGGTGACTGTACACAAGTGACTGTACACAGGTGACTGTACACAGGCGACTGTACACAGGCGACTGAACATAGGCGACTGTACACAGGCGACTGTACACAGGCGACTTTACACAGGCGACTGTACACAGGCGACTGTACACAGGCGACTGTACGCAGGCGACTGTACACAGGCGACTGTACACAGGCGACTGTACACAGGCGACTGAGCATAGGCGACTGTACACAATTAACAAAGGCACTAAATTTGCCCATAATTTATCATGACGTCATTATATTTCTCTAAATTTTAATTAAATCATCATTTGAAGTAAAGTAATATTCTGTTCTATGTTCTGTGGAGCAGCCGTTTAACGGTGACCGTCAAAAATATTTTGATTTATGATTAACTTCCTAATTACAAATTTTGTTGAACATCAATTACTGACATCGGTGTGTTTCGTTGATCAATGCATGGTAATACTGGTCACTAATATCTTCAAACTCTATTTTTAACAGTTAGTAATAGTGATGTCCTTAATGATCATAATTTTGATTAATTTCGATGATCATCGTAATTTTATTAATATCTATAATTATTGTAATTATTTTTGGTCAATAAGACTTGATATTGTACGACTTTGACATAATTACCTAGCATTGCTTTAGATTTTATGACCTAATTTTGACTTTGACTGAATTACTTAGTTTAGACTGTTAAATAATTACCTAGTCTTCACTACCACATAATTACCTAGTCTTGACTGTGGCGGTATTACCTAGTCTTGACTACCACATAACTACCTAGTCTTGACTATTATGTAATTACCAAGTCCTGACTCGTACAAAATGATTAGTCACGATTTTGCCCCAATTACCTGGTCTTATCTTCGAAATAATTACCTGCTGTTAAGTTTTACATAATGCCACACGTGAACACGATGATCCATCTATGACTCCCCAAACTTGCTAGGATTCGTTCATTAATTCTTCCGTCTCAAAGGTGCAGGTAATTAATCATAACCACCAAGTCATTACGAGTCGATGGCGACTGTATAACCTTCATGACCTAATGTTGATGTACGTCATGCTGACCTCAACATAACCTGTCAGTAGGTCATAACCTATCAACAAAGTGTAATCCTTCAACAGACCATTCATTACCCATCAAGAGGTTATGACCTGATAACTATGATCTGTAAACAGTAAGCATCAGCATCTAGCAACTGTTACCTGCATCATTACCTATCACCACACACCCCTTATGACCTACCCTTTTCAATGTGTCAACACCATGACCAGTCCACATAAATACGCCAGTATAAAGACCTACCTTCACAATTACGTAAGAATTATCACCTACTCACCCAGAACTTATCACCCCCGCATTTGCAGGTGGAGTATGACCTCATCGCGATACCCGGGGAGGTGCTGAGGCGGGAGGTGCGGCAGACAGGTCATAACTACGGACCATTCGAGCAGAGGTGATTGTTACCTACTAGTTATTACCTGGTAGTGTACACGGCTCGTAAAAAATGGTTATTGGTTATTTATTATTTTGCTATTAAATTAATCGGTATTTTGCTGGAATAAATCTTGCAGATGTGGATGCCAAACAAATATATCCATCCCAATAGTACCCGCCATTAAAATATTCTTGTACTTGTGCACTGGTGAAACTCGTATCACAGATACGGGCATTGAGCGCCCTTGTGAGCGTCACAGACACGCGCACCAACAGAGCAGCAACTGACCAACTCTATAACGATGTAGTTAATAGTGTATAGAATATGGTTGTTAGAAAATCCTCTAAAGAACAATTAACAGTTGGTTGAACTGTGTTTTGTTATACAGTGGATTACTTCTCTCGTTCGAAAATTTCTCAGAAATACGTTATCCCTCGTATAAACATTTCCCGAATGAGAAAATGTTTATCTCGTAACTAAACAATACCCTCAAATGTAGAAACCCTCAAATAAATACCCTTAAGTAAATGCTCCTATATAAATACCCTTAGCTTAACACTCTTTGATAAACAATGCCTTCATAAATAAATAAGTATTGCTCAAATTAAGGATAAAAGTTTAAATGAGTGGTCACCACAAAAATGAGGGTTTATCTGTTAAGTACAGGAAATCAACTCATTAATGGCCTTATTTCAATTAACCTAAAATGGCACCCTTGATGTAGTGATCTAATACCTTTAATAGAATTAATTTTGATAATTCACTCAAAGCTCATACCTAATCCTAAACATTCAAATTTAATTGCTCTGATAGAATTACGTATTCCACCAATAATATTCATGATAAAAAATGAAAATAAATATTTAGAGATGTTATTACATAAATAACAAAAATATATATTATTACATAAATAACCAGCAATATATATAATTACACAAATAACAAGCAATAACAAACAATCTAATCCCACCCAGCCTGGAGGACGCCATTAGGAAAAAGAGTCTCGTGAACGCGGCCAACCAGCATGGCCCCCTCAACCCGCACGATCTGAACACGGACACAGACGCGAGTTACCATGGCAACTCGGTGGTGCAGACGCTGCTCGACAGCGCTAAGGAGAATGCAGACCACTCCCTTGACGACAACCAGCACGACAAGAGGAGCTTTTTTGGCAACAACAACAACAAGTGAGTCTTATATCCGTCTATCAGGTATCTGTCCGGCATCTGTCTAGTATCTGGATGGTATTTTTGAGGTATCTTGCAGTTATTTTTAAGAAATCTGTCTGGTATATGTCCGGTGTCTGTAAAGTATTTTTCCGGTACCTGGAACGTATTTTTAGGGTATCTTGCAGTTATTTTCAAGAAATTTGTTCAGTATAGTCATGGATTTGTCCGATATTTGTCATGCATTTGTCCGGTATCTATCCGGTATCTGTGAAGTATTTGTCAGGTATACGTCCGTTACCTGTAGGGTATTTATCTGTTACTTGAATTTTTCATACGCCCAATACCTCGAGAAAACGAGCAGTTACAGCGCAAATGATGCAAAAGACAACGTTCAAACAAATTACTCCCAGGCGGAGAGTCCCGTTGTGTAATACTTTGAAGTTAGAGAATACTGCCTCAACCTCTCTCTAGCAGTGAAATATTTTAACAGCAAAATATTGCCTCAGCCTCTTTGTTACAGCAAAATAACAGCCCCTGATATCACTCTTTTTCAAGCATCTATTGTAACAAATAATACTATAGTTATTAATATAACTATATTACAACCGCAGTAGCAATTATTCCTGGAAATTTTTTTGGAGTTTATTCGATAAGCGTCTTCGTCTCATTGTTTTTTTAATAAACGGTTTCGAATAGGGCATATAATATAAAAAGCTGAAATAGAAATAAATAGATGTTGAATTTACCAAGCGAAACAAATTCAAATGTGACAGGCATGGCACGTTCGAACAAGGTCCCCATCAACAAAACACGAACACCACACAGAACACAACGAATATTGTACATGTCTCCACACCGTCCGCCACCAGAATGAGCTTAGCCAGACGCACAGCGCCAACCGAAGCCAAACACAACGATGCAAATTGCGGAAAACATAAACCAAAACGCGGACGGCACTTACACCAGCCCCTAAATTTTATGCAAAATTGATCAGAGCACAATTTACTCTAGAGATTATTGCAATTGCATTGCAAATATATCACAATTTTGTTCGTATTCAAGGAGTTATTCAAACGAGATACTTATACTTATGAATTTTTTTAGTTAATCAACTAAACGTCCAACCTCTCTGTTTCTAACGTTATAAACTCGAAGAATATCAAGCAAAAATTCAAAATTTCACACATTTTTAGGATTTCGGTACCAGAAATACAATTTTAACAACAGGTCTTTCAATTTCTACTATACCGAACTTATTAGAGGAATCTTTATTTTTACAAGCTGTAATTTTTACCCATCTAACATAGTTCTTCGAATCATGAATAACCTTTGTCACTCTTCCAAACAACCACTGATTGCGAGGAAGTTGGCTGTCTGTGACTAGAACGAGATCGGTTTTAGCCAGGGATCGAGCAGGGTGTGACCACTATTGTCGCTCTTGTAGCAAGGTTACATACTCCTTCCTCCACCGCGTCCAAAACAAGCTGCTAAGATACTGAACCTCTCGCCACCTTCTACGGAGGTAGCAGTCTTCCTCGCTGAAAATTCCCGGAGGGAACGTCGGCGAGGAATTCAGCAACAGGAGGTGTTTGGTGTGAGCGCTTCATAGTCTTCAGGATCGTTTGATACAGGCATAAGCGAGCAGCTGTTTAGAATAGCTTCTATTTGGCAGAACAGGGTCGATAGTTCCTCATCATTGAAGCGATTAGGCTGTTGTGACACAAGTGCTGCCAGAACCTTGCGTATTGAACGAATTTCACGTTCCCAGACTCCTCCGAAGTGTGGTGAATATGGAGGGTTAAAGCTCCATTCAATGTTTCTTTGACGAAGAAAATTATTCACAACATTTTTATTCCATTGCATCACGCCTTATTTCAATTGTTTATTAGCTGACGTAAAGTTTGTGCCGTTGTCGCTGTGAATCAATTTTACTGAACCTCGTCTGCAAATATATCTTCGGAGTGCATTCATGAAGAAGTCTGTGCTTAAAGTTCTTGTTACTTCTATGTGCACCGCCCTGCTTGCAAAGCCCGAAAAAATAACGCCGTTGCGTTTTTCCTGCTTGCAACCTTTAACGACATAAAACGGTCCGAAATTACCGATGCCTGTTGTCGCGAAAGGCCGTTCATCGGCAGTTACTCGTGGTTTTGGTAGCACAGCCGTAAGTTGGTTACAGGGTTTAGCATAGTTTTTTTTCTGCAAGTAATGCATTCCTTCAATATTTTCCTCGCCAAGTTGACGAGCCAATATTTTGAGCCCGCGTTCGTCAACATCTCCTGTCAGCCATGTGACCGGTTTTCTGGGGGGCGTTTTTTATGAAGAGGCGTGATAGGGTGAAATCAGCTGGTAGAATCGCAGGATGTTTTGCTTCGAAAATTCGAGCAGAACAACAAGTGACTCAGTCAGGTTGTCAAGTCTGTCACTAACTCTCAGAACGCCATTTTCGAAGATAAAGGGAGCAAGCTTTCTCAGTGGCTTCTCTACTCGCGCCAATCATCGCTTTCATTTGCGATAGTTGCATCTTTGCTGAAGTCGCAGATCCTGAAGAACTAAGCGATGTGCTACTTGCAGCTGTAGGATGTTGCTGCTTGGAAGGGTATAGTAAATTTTCGATTTAGTTTCTAAATTGAGTAATGTTTTCATTGTGAGACTCTAGCCAGATTAGAGAGTCTTGGTTCACACAAGCAGAGTACAAATTTTCGATTCTGGTTAGGGACTGGGTATAAAGAGAATGATGTTCATATGCTCTGCTAGATTCGAAAGCAAGAATTCGATTTCATTGCTAATTTTCGTGACTGTGGCTAGTTTACGTATGACAGATTACTGCGACAACTATTGTGTTGTCAGAGAAATTGATGCGGTCGCAACCACCTCACAACTTTTAGTTGTCGCCTCACGAAAAATTGTCCGTGTGCGGGCAGCCATAGAAATACATGCTTTCTATTTTGGACAATTTTTTAGTTGTGGCAACTGACAATAAAAAGTTGCCCGTGTGCGGGTACCCTTATCGTTGGAAAATTTCGAAGCACTGAGTTCAGGCATGCTGACACAAGTTGCACCGATTGACTCATCTTGCGACGAATTAGCTTTCGGCTGAGTTCGTTACATCTTGGAATGTTAGCGGTGCACCTTATTACAGCTAACTCATATTGAAACTGTATAACTGCCGTAGCAATTATGATTGAAAATTTTATTGAAGTTTATTCGATACGCGTCTTCGTTTTATTATTTTACTTAATAAACGGTTTCGAATAGTGCATATGTATACTATAAAGAGCTGAAATAAAATACGAGTATAAATAGATGTTAAATTTGAAAGCAAAACAAGTTCAAATGTGACATGCATGGCAGGAACAAGGTCCCCATCAACAAAACACGAACACCATACAGAACACAACGAACATTGTACATGTCTCCACACCGTTCGCCACCAGAATGAACTCAGCCAGACGCACAGAGCCAACCGAAGCCAAACACAAAGACACAAATTACGGAAAACATGACCCAAAACGCGGACAGCACTTTCATATATAGCTATGGGGATTTTTTGATTATAGTATTCATAGCTATTTAGTTAAAATCAATGTATCTCTAGTTACTTTTCATTAAAGAATCTATGGTAATAAAGTTGAAAACTATCTAGGTATAGTCATTTATGATTACAATATTTATAACTACATAGTTAACAACTATATAGCTATAGGTAATTTTAATCATAATATTAATAGATATATAGTTATTTTAAGATTGCATCACTTGCTTCATACGCTCGAAAAAATATCAATAAACTTTAAAAAAAAGTGATGGCGAAGTACAGGGTGCCCCAAAATAATGCACTCATCGTTTTACTGGCGATAACTCATACAATTTTGTCTTTGTTTTAGGTGCAACTGAGTTTTTGTGTCATTCAACTTTTCCTGAATTTATTGTTATTATTTTCGATTGAACTCATCAGACTTGTCTCTATCTCAATAAACACTTACACTTACATTAAAACAAAATACATACATGTGTACTGGGCAGTCAAAGTATGGGTACATTTTGACTGCCCCCTGGAATATTACAGTATATTTGCGAGAAAGCGGTGACTATATTTTTACTTTATATTCATTTTATGTACAATATGTGTGAAAGTTAAGTGGGGGCTATATTTGTTATATTATATTCATTTTCCGTACAATATACATACGAGAATTATGTGGGAACTATATTTTTTATTATTCTGATTTCACGTACAATATGTGTGCGAGTAAGTGGTGACTAAATTTTTTTAAATTTTATCCTTTTCACGCACAATATATATTTATACGAGAATTAAATGGGGACCAAATTTTTTATTTTATCTTCATTTCACGTACAATATATGTGCGAGTAAGTGGAAACTTCTTGTGTATCTGCACCAACAGTGACAACTCCGGAGAAGGATTTTTGATCGGAGATTTTGCATCGAGCTCCAGCAGCAGCAGCAACAGCAAAGGTAGCACCACCACCACCACCACCACCAGCAACAACAACAACAATGGCGGCGTAAAGGTAATTTCAAAACTCGGAGTTAGTTGCTCCATAATCAATTTTCGTAGGCACTAAAGTATTATCAGGAACTCATCAAAAGCGGCAAACCTTGTAAAAAATCTAGCGACGATGGGATTTGAATTCGACGCAGCGAAACGACGAGTATAGATCTAACACCTAATAAGCTATTTTTAATAAATATTTTTGAACAATAGTTCGGTATACTTTAATACGCTGACTGCAACGAGTTCAACTGAAGTTTAGTATTTAAATCCACTATAAAGTCAATTGTAGTGCGCCATTTTGAAAATAGCAAACATGAACTGGATCGTGCCTTCATTTAGCTTTTATTATGTATTGATGAAAGTTGAGTTTGTGACTACTTGTCAGTCAGCAGCATTGTGAAAATGGCCTCCGTGTACCACCAGTGACGTTGAGATCTAAGCGTTAACTAAGCTATGAGAACTCTGGAGATCTAAGGAGCATCATGCACGGAGGAACTTAAATTATTTAGATAGACGTAAACAACTATTATTTGTGTTTTATTACTTTATTATTAAAGACGTATTAACTAGATAGACGAAAATAGATATAATTTACATTTATTATTGTTATTGTTAAAAATGTATTATTACTATAGACGTAAAAAGCTATTATTCACGTTTAATTGTTTTTATTATTATAAACGTATTATTTAGATAAACGTAAACAGCTATTTATAGGCATTAATATTTTATTGTTATAGACGTAATATTTAGATAGGCGTAAATGACCATTGGTTATGTCTTACTTTTTTATTATTATAGACGCATTATTTAGATAGGCGTAAATGACTATTGGTTATGTCTTACTTTTTTATTATTATAGACGCATTATTTAGATAGACGTAAATGAGTTGTCTTCACTGCCACGGCAGGGAATCATGACGTGGAACTTCCAACAGTCCAACGCTCCTTGACACGCCCTACAGTAGCGTGCGAACGTTCAACTTCTCCTGTATTAAATGGGTGTTAAATTTAATTTATTCATTAATGCTCGATTTTAATTAGGATCTACGACTCGCAATCAAAATGAACCTCAATGTAAATGATAGTCTTCTTCAGCTTGAAATTTTTAGTTTTTCAAATTAAGAAAAAAATTAATTTCAATTTATTGCTCTTTGGCAGATAATGGTAAATTATTTATGTAATTATCATCATTGCTGTCATTGTATTGTTGTGTTGAACAACAAAATTGTAAAATAATTCATGACGTAAAAGATCATTATTCACGATACATTTCATATTTCCGTGGAATGATTGTTATGGAAATATTCTTGCCTATGAAGCTCATCATTTCTAACCGAAGCAATGATCAATTCTCCTTCCTAAATCCCTTAGTTCTTCGTAATAAATACCTACCATAACCTTACTAAAAAATTCGTTTTTTACATAATTGCATAATAGTCTTATCACAAAAACCTAGATCATTCATCCTTGAATTGCCATGAACATTTCCTACAAACACCAAATTCCCTCTCCTCTCTCCCCTCTCCTCTCTCCCCTCTCCTCTCTCCCCTCTCCTCTCTCCCCTCTCCTCTCTCCCCTCTCCTCTCTCCCCTCTCCTCTCTCCCCTATCCTCCTAAGAGGAACTAAATTGATAAAAACATCAACAAATTGCCCTTTTCATAATTTCCTCTGAATTTTTCTGCTTCAAAATTCAAAGTTTTTCATAAATACGATAATCTAATGAAAAATGTATAATTTGCTTCCTCAAATATTCATAATCTCTTTCCATCGAAGACACTTATATTTTGTTCCTGGAAAAAATTGTTTTATTGCCTACAACCACAATTTCCTTTCCTAATACCCATAGTTTCAACCTGTAAAAATTCACAATATCCTCCACAGAAGCCCAGAAAAATTGTGATTTTCAACGACAAGCGTTATTTTGGTAAAAAAACGGTAACTGCCCTCCATAAATATTCAAGAAATTTCTTCCAAATCTAAATATCGTCTATAAATAATATGCCCATAAATGCCCATAATTTGATACACAAATGCATGATTATATTCATTTTTGCCCATGAAGCTCATTTTTTTCCTATGAATAATTTATAATTCCCCACGGGGACTCAAAACTAATTGTTCAGTAAAAATAAAACGTACTAAACCCATACCATGTAACTTCTAATGTCTCCTGTAAGTGCCCATTATCGATGATAAAACCCACAATCTTGAAGATTTCCAGCATAAAACCCCAAATCTCCCTAATTATTCGATAAAAGTTATAGTATTGCTGCAGAAATTGTACATAATACCTATGATTCCAATAATTTCCGACATAAACCCAAAAGTTTTTAATCATTAAATCTTTAATCCCAACTGACTTCGACCATGAAATATAAAAGCTTTACCATAAACCCTAAGATATACATAATTCTAACCATAGAACCTAAAATTTTAAACAAGAAAAATCATTTCAAACTTGAAACTCATTTTTCCAAACATTCCAACCTTAAAACCTAAAATTTTGACCGTAAAATTGGAATGTTGACCCCAAAACTCAAAAATATCGAGAATAAAACCCATTATCCATATAATTTCGACCACAAAATTCAAAATGTATCCATAAAACCCTTAATCCATAATAACTGCGAACATAAACTCAAAATTCCGACCATTACATAAGATTTCGCACAAAACACAAAAGTTCGACCATAAATTCATAATTCCAACGATAAAATCCAAAATTTTGACCATAAAATCCCAAATTCTGACATTGAAATCCAAAATATCAACCATAAATTCCCAAATCATGATCACAAAATCCAAAATTCTGACCGTAAAACCAACATACCACGAAGCCCGAAAAGCCAAAAATCCGACCATTAAATTCAAAATATCCGAAGATAAAACTTGAAATTTCGGCCTTAAAACCCAACAAACCTGACCATAAAACCCTTGAACCCGACCATAAAACCCCTGAACTCGACCATAAATCCCCAGAACCCGACTATAAAACCCATGAACGCTACCGTAAAAACCATCAATTGGGCCACCAGGACGTGCTGCGCACGGTGGGCAACGTGATAAGCACGGGCTCGACGATCGTGCGCGGCGTGGAGCGCGTCGTCAACAAGTTCGGAGGGGGAGGGACCAGCACGACCAGCAGCAGCAGCGGGGGGGATTCGGAGGGCGGGGGGCTGGGACGCACCATCAAGAAGATCATCAGGTGAGCTCTATTTATTTAGCAGCTGGTCTAGCTTTGTTGTTGTTGTTGTTTTTATAGTAGGGGTGGAAGAGAGAAGGCGGGAGAGTATCATCAAGAAGATCATCAGGTGAGCTTTATTTATTTGGCAGCTGGTGATAAAGAATTTGTTTCTCATTACCTTTCTTAATACCCGTGATTTCACTCTGTAAAAACCAGCAATTCTACTCCATAGATGCCATAAAAATTCTACTATACCACGACAAGAGTTATTTCCGCATCTACCATCATCAGGATGATCATTAGGTGAGCTCTTTTTATTTGGCAGCTGGTGTAGCTTTGTTGTTGTTGTTGCTTTTTGGTTTTTATAGTAGGGGTGGAAGAGAGAAGAGGGATGGTGTCATCAAGATTAATTCGACGAGTTGTTGATTGATTCTGTAATTAATTAGTCATTAATATGTTAATTCGTGTTTTAGCACGTAAGGCACCATCAAGAAAATCTTCAGGTGAGTTGCGTTAATTTGGCGACTTGTTGTCTTTGTTGTTGTAGTTTGTATAGTTTTATTTGCTGTTGTTGGTGATGTTTTATTTGTTGATGTTGTGTTGGGTTTGAGTTTTTTGTTCACTCGGGGATTGTGTTTGTTGTTTTCAATTTGTGGTTATTGGAACATGTCCCCATATGGAACAGTCTTTTTTGCTATTGAACCTAGAGCAATGAAATTTCGCATACAGATAGAAAATGCAAATAGAAAGCTTATGTCTTCTATGAAAAATGGGATTTTTCATAGAAAACGAGAAATTCATAGAAAAAGAAATTAGGAGGGGGGAGGGGGTTGCAAAATGCTTCTTCTCCTACAGTTTTTGAGCTACAGTGATGATATGGGTATCATTGGATGCGGATAACTTAGGAATTACCATAATCTACATGGCAGTCTTTAATTTCTTATTAAAAATGAAAAAAATCGAAAGCACATTTGTTTCTTAATATTTTCCACTTGTTACGTCATAACTTTTGATCGACAACGAATTAGGAATTGCCAAATAGATTACGGTAATTCGTGCGTTTTTTCGCATCCAATGATACTCATATAATCACTATAGCTCATAAACTGTAGGAGAAGAAGCATTTTGAAAATCCCCACCAGAACTTCCCAGAAAACAATCTCAATTTTTCGCTATTATTTGTGGGTTCAGATAGGAGCCTTGCAATCTTTATACAGTAATAAAGAGCCATAGGAGCTTACATAGCAACGTCAAGCCGTGAAGAAATAGCATAGGTGGGCCTGTAACATGATGAAATACCACCTCCTCTCCCCCCCCCCCTCTCTCCTCTCCTCCAATACCTCAAACCCCCCCTAGCTGGCGAAGGAGCGAACGTATGAACCTCATTTTTTCACTGGATGTGCCTGACATCTTACACTTCCTGTTGCAGCTAAAATCAACATCTCCTAAAATTTCCCATTTCTAGGGGGTATCTCTCCTTCAGAGAAGTTATTTGTTTCTCTTGAGTGTTTATTTCGTTTGTCGTTTTTGTCGTCACCAAGTTTTTTACTATTTTGTAATTTATTCACTTTTCCCGTAGTTTTGGTGTGGTTAACGTTCTTAGTAGGTTACATGTGTGTACCAACGTACGCCTTATTACTTATCTCTGTTTATTGATTTATTGTTAATAAACGCGTTAAAGATAGTACTTAGAGGTTGGTTTTTGGCCTTAACACACACATAGATAACACACACACACACACACACGCACACAAGCACACGCCCACACGCCGATGCAGAGCGTAGAGTGTGTGTATTACAAGCAGTATGTGAGGTAAGAAATACAAGATGTGCGAGAGGAGGCAGTGAAAATATTAATTCAATAAAATTGTTAATAATTAAAAATGTGAAATGATTTTTTTAGAACAAAGCTCAACCTGGTGGGAGTCGGCGGGGGGAGCGGCGGGAGGACGACGGGAGGAGGCGGGGGCACCAGCGCGGTGAGTTGTTGTGTTATTATGTGGTTATTGAATGAATGTTGGTTATTGAGTGTATGTTGGTTTTTGAGTGAATGTTGGTTATGGAGTGAATATTTGTTATTGAATGAATATTGGTTGTTGAGAGGATATTGGTTATTGAGTGAATATTGGTTGTTGAGTGGATATTGGTTGTTGAGTGAATATTGGTTATTGAGTGAATATTGGTTATCAAGTGGATGTTGGTTATTGAGTAGATGTTGGTCATTGAATGGATGTTGGCTATTGAGTGGATGTTGGTTATTGAGTGGATGTTGGTTATTGAATGGATGTTGGCTATTGAGTGGATGTTGGTTATTGAGTGGATGTTGGTTATTGAATGGATGTTGGCTATTGAGTGGATGTTGGTTATTGAGTGGATGTTGGTTATTGAGTGGATGTTGGTTATTGAATGGATGTTGGCTATTGAGTGGATGTTGGTTATTGAGTGGATGTTGGCTATTGAGTGGATGTTGGTCATTGAATGGATGTTGGCTATTGAGTGGATGTTGGTTATTGAGTGGATGTTGGTTATTGAATGAATGTTGGTCATTGAGTGGGTATTAGTTTGATTGAATATTAGTAATTGGGCTGATGGTGCTAATTAAGTGAAATATATTTATTGAGTGAATATTATTTATCGAGTGAATATATGGTTTTGAGTTAATACCTAGTTGTTGAGTAAATATATAAGTATTAATTCAATATATAGTTATGAAGTAATCATCAGTTATTGATTTAATTCATTTCTAAACACCCGCTTAAAATGAATGAAAAAGTGTATTTTTTGAATGTTAATTATTGAATGGAATATATGAAGTACTTCTTCTCCTATTATCATTATTTTAGCTTATTATTATAACAATTATTGCGCTCGATATTTAAAAATTGTCAGTAAAAATTAACGCCATCGTGTGTTTTTTTTTTGTTTATTCTTAGAATTTCTTACGTTTTTGGCTAGATACAACCGTCGTGAATTTATTTCTTTATTTATTCACTTATTGAATAAATTTATCGATTATCTTCTCCTGTTATACCGCTTGTGCTCGAATATTGAACACATTCCTCAATTAAATTCCATAAATTGGATAAAAAGATCCAGAAATGGGTATCACCCAGAGGAATTTCGGACCTCAATTAAATGATTATTTTCTCGAACATTGACATGACCTTTCGAAATCCTACTTTAAAATCCCCTTTCTAAAATAATTCCATAGTTCATTACCCATTCCGAATCTCCTTTTGAGAAAACTCATATTACACTTCCGAAAATGCCTTTCCAAAATCTAGCTTAAATCCTCCACTGAGAAATTCCTTTTTTGAAATTCCCCTCAGTAATCTCTTAAATCCCCTATATTTCTTTCTAAATCCCCCCTCTAAGACTCTTAATAGTATTTCTCTTAAATCCCCAATATCCTTCTCAAAATTCCTCCTTATATCATACATTGCCACTCACAACCCTCTCTAAGTCCACTCTGGTCCAAAATGCCTTCCAGCCCTTCATGGTTCCCTCTTAGTATTTTCCTCTAAGGCCCTACAAAGCCCTCCAAACCAATTCAAACTCTTTCAAAGCCCTCCAAACCCCTCCAAATTTCTCAAACTATCCCCAACCTCTCGAAATGATTCCAAACCCCTCCAAGCCCCTTAAATCCCTCAAAACCCCTCTAAGCCTCTCCAAGCCTCTTCGAACCTCTCATACCATCCCCAACCTCCTGCAAGCCCCTCCAACTATTTCTAATCCCCTTCAACCCCCAACCCCCTCAGGGTAGCGTTCTCGGCAACGTGGGTCAGGCGATTGCCATCGGTTCGACAGTAGTTGGCGGCCTGTCAACCGTCATCAACAAACTCAACCGCAACCAGGGCAGCGGCGGCGGCGGCGGTGACGGGCCGCTGGCGGGCATCGCTGAGCTGCCGGGCAACATTGTGGAGTATGTGTGGTGCACTTGTGTTGTGCATAGTTGTGTAGTGCACGTATGTTGCGTACAGTTTTGTAGTGCGCACACGTGTTCGCGTACTTTGTATAGTTTTGCGGTACGCACGCATTGTTGTGTAATATACACATATGTTTTCAGCACTTGTGTAGTATACATCACGTGTTTAAGATAAAATAGAGTTGCGCACAGTGTGCGTCTGAGGACGTGGGCTCGACTACTGAAGCCTTCGGTACGCGTGTTGCATCAACGCTAATACCAAGCAGTACCTCTCCGCACCTTCCCATGCCTCAGTCCGCTCTCATGCAGAAAGGATGTTTCATTCCAATCAACCTGATACACATTATCTCGTGCATTGGTTTTTCAAATGCCTTATAACTAACACCTGGACGCAATGACGGTTACCCCTGATCAAGCCGGTACCCATTTTCTACACCTGGGTGGAGTGGGGAATTGCGGCTGAATTCTCCCTTTTCCCAACGGGGAGAACCACCGGGCGGCACAGCCGGGATTCGAACTGCCGACACTTTCCTGTTAAGGGCGCGCTTTTGATCACTCGGCCACGTTGACACCGTGGTGTTTCAGTTCGGTTAAATGATTTTGCGGTAATTTCCTCTGCATCTACGCAAATAAACCGACGCATTTAGGAATCATAATATACATTGTCAAAGAATAATCTGTTTTGAACGGCATGCCATCAACACTCCGTTTGCAACTAGTGTAGCATTTATACTTCATTTATTACAATCAATTTTTTTCTTTTCTTTCAACATTTTACTAACTTTGATTTAGATTAGACTAGCTTTTTCCGTCTAGTTTCAGAGTTGAAAATTACCCAGGAGGCCAAAACGTCCATTTTGACTCATTTACTAGATGTATGAAAAATTACTTTCAATTTATTTAACCAATCAGGAAGGTCACACCTCTTAGCATGAGAGCGGACTGAGTAATGTGAAAGTGCGGAGAGGAGCTAAAGTTCGACAATATAATAATTTCCAAAAATACGTATTTCATTTCACTTTTATTTATTGCACACGTGTTATGTGGTACACACACGTAATGTTGCGTACTATACACACGCATAGTATACACACCTGTGATGTACAGTTGTGCGGTACACAGCTAAGAAAGAAAGAAACCCAAGTGAAAAAATAAGCCTTTATACATAGTTCAGTCATACGTGGGTGCTTATTTTTACCCTAGAAGAGAAAATTCCTGAAAATTGATCGCTTAATGATGTTTCTAAAGAGGTGACACGTGCCCCACTTACCTCACATGTCCCATTTGCCTTACTTGCCTCATGTGGCTGCTGGCTCATGTATCTCACGTGTTCCACTTGCCCCACGTGTCCCCAGGGGCATCAGGAACCTGAAGGAGGGGGCAGGGGGTGGTGGCGGTGTGCGGGAGGGCATCAAGAGTTTCACCACCGCCGCCACGGACGGCCTCAGGTTCGTGGGGCGCCTCAGCTCCTCCATCCTGCGAATCCTCCTCCAGGTGGGTCCATACATCTACAAACATTTGATTGTTTTAAACTCTTTACGTTAATGTAAATATTATGAAGCTAATAAAAAGAGGTCGCTGCCACCAGAGGCTTGGGGCCTCGAATTTTTAGATTTTGAATTTAGGAGGTCCTATAAATTATGGGTGGACTTGACGCGTAAACGTTAGCCTTTACGTCCAAGCCCTACTTCTTCCAGCGAACAAAAACTTTGGTATCGCTGACCGAGCCCGTGTTTCTAAGCGCGTGTTTCTGTTGTGGTTCGTGCGAGTTGAGGGTTATAATACACGCAAAAAAAACACACTCAATGGTTTACTGCTGAGTGAGGCAAGTACTGAGGAAGGGAGAGAGAGCACGCGCGTGGCACCCGACGTACAACCCAGGAGGTTCTCAACGAAAGGACAGCGACTTTGGCAACCCGTTATTTACTGTCCACTACTTGACTCACACAAAACCGAATACAATGTTGAAACCCGACGCTCGAATCTTAGCCCTCGACGACTATCCAGGAAATCAAGCCCTAATAACTGCTGTCTCTCTCCGTTTGAGATCTATCGTCTTCCTTCAATTCTTGAGACCGGATCCTGAGTGACTCCGCGCTCTCTCGCCCTGTCCGCTGTGTCCCACAACCAGAACGGAAGTCCTCCTTTAATGTTCTTATCACAATATCACAAGAGACTCCCACAAGGGTGGCACGACCAGGGGGGGAGAGGAGGTAAGTAATGAATGAGGCACCCTTGAGCGGTCACTCAGGCTTTGCCCGGTGCCGTGTATAATCACACGGATCGACACGGGACCCGGTGGGGGTCGCTCTCCTATAACTTTGTGCTTTGCCATATTATGGCTCTCATTTTTTGTGGAGGTCTATGCTGCCTGTTCGAAGCTGAGGAGCGAGAGGGCGGCTAGTTCTTTGTTACCTCGTCGTAAAACCCTGACCGTCATCTGGCGCTCGCTCATAAACGTATGCCCAGTCGAGACAAAATGTTTTCGCGCCCATTAGACACTTTTAATTCATTTAGATACACCCAATTTAAGCCTCCTGCCTGCTTGCGACAGACGCAGAATGAATACAATTTATTCAATGAATAATTTTTAATTTCATTTTCATAAATGTATTCATTTTATTTAAATTCTATACATGGAGGAAAATGGATAATGAATATTTGTATGTATTATGTATGGAGGAAAATGGAAAATGGATACATTTATATTCATTTTCATAAATACGGGAATCATTAATTTTTCATATATAAGATTGTATATTTATTTATTATTTTTCATTTCATTTTATTTATTCGCAAACTAACCAAACTTCCAAAAACAAAACAAAATCATGCCGCAAATTCTGTAAAATAGAGCTTCTTACTTCATTTATACCCAAACTCAGCTAACTGCTCCCTAAAACACACAAACACGCCTCGACTTGAGCGCAAACTCTCTTCCTCTTTCCCCAGATCCCAGCGATAAAGGCACGCGTGATAACGGAAGCGGTGCAAGCAGCGACGCCCCTGAAGACCACCATCAGCGACGTGATAGGGGAAAACGCAGATGACATGCGCTCCATCGTCGAGTCGGGCTCGGAGATGATCAGGGACGCCATGGACATACTCGTCAACATCGTGTCACAAGTGCTCGCCTTCCACGGCCGCGTGCTCGCCAAGTTCGGCTCCAGCTCCATGGACTCCACCTCCAACATCTTTGATGGAGGTCGGTTTGAAGGAGGCTTGATGGAGGTTTGATGGAGGTTTGATGGAGGTTTGATGGAGGTTTGATGGAGGTTATGGTGGTGTTTGATTATTTCATGGACGCCGGCTCCAGTATCTTTGATGGAGGTCGATTTGGTGGAGGTCTTAGGGTGTTTGATGGAGGTTTCATGGAGGTTATAGGGGTGTTTGATAGAGGTTTCATTGACGCCAGCTCCAACATCTTTGATGGAGGTCGGTTTGAAGGAGGTTTGGTGGAGGTCAGAGGGGTGTTTAGTGTAGGTCAGGGGGGCGTTTGATGGAGGTTTGATGGAGGTTATTGGGGTGTTTGATTGAGGTCATAGAGGTGTTTGATTTGAGGTTCGTTTGATAGAGGCTTAATGTAGGTCATTGGATTGAGGGCCGAAGTGTTTGGTCGAGGTCAGTGGGCTGTTTAAGGGAGGTTGCTTGATTGCTTGGTGAAAATCAAAAGTTGCTGATGAAGGTCAGGTGGTCGCTTGATATGGTCAGTAGCTCATTTGATGGAGGTCGGAGGGTCATTTGATGGATCTATGTGGGCTGGATGCCCTCCCCAATTCGTTTGATATTGAAGCATAGAGGCCTAGAATAAATAAGTATAATTATCGCTATGAATCTTTCATTTCATGGAGGCCCAGCGTAAAGACTGCTGCCGAGAGTCTTCTCAAATTGCTTAGAAATTTACTAAAAATTCTTGAATAATTTTTTCTGGTGACTATGTTTTTTGAACTTTTATATTTATGAAAATTGATTAATTAATTACTTATTTTCATGTTTAAGCGAGAAATTTAGTTTTTTTAGTGTTTCATTACTGCAGTCAAACTTCTGAGGCATTCATGAAAGATTAAAATATATTTCAAGACACACTATTATCCAAACTACTATATTCAAATAGTATTCTCACATATTATTACCCAAAGATCGATATCCGCATTACATTATCCCCACGTCATTAGGCAAACTACACACTCCCTGCATAATGTAATTCCAAATTTATTAACAGACATCCGTGAGTTGTGTATGATAAACAAACACGAATTCACTAACAGACACTCATTAGCAGTTTATGATTTACAAACACGAATTCACTAACAGACACTCATTAGCAGTTTATGATTTACAAACACGGATTCACTAACAGACACTCATTGGCAGTTTATGATTTACAAACACGAATTCACTCACAGACACTCATTAGCAGTTTATGGTACATAAAAACTAATACACCAACAGGCATTCATTAGTAATGTGTGATTTACAAATACGTAGCCTGTAGCACAAGAACGTTGTCAATACATCTCACTGAACACTCTAGTGTAAGTGTCCGTGCTGACGTTACAATTTATTTTCCTTTTTTGCAGTTTTAAAAGAGGAAATTTAAAATTCTAGTTGGTGTTTAATGATAATTATCACCCTATCATATATTAATGTGATGTGATAGTCCTCACTTTATCACTTATTGGTGCGAAATGATAGTGCTCACTTTATCTCTAATTGATACAGAATGATAGTTCTCCCATTATCTCTAATTGGTCCAAAATTATAGTTATCCCATTATATCCAACATCCTGGCTTCCATCAGCTTCATAACCTATAGGGATGCGTTAAAGTGATAGTTATCTTTAATCACCTACACTTTTTTGAAACGTAGCAGTCAGTGGAGACTGGGACGCTGGAAAACATTTATTTGCTGTGAACTTAAATACGGTAAAATGCTTATCTAAATGATGTTTTCACTCACTCATTTTATACAATCTAAATGTGAAAGAACTGAACCAAATTTGGAGTCCTCCATACCAAAACCTACTGAAAAAACCTTATTCAAAAATATTATTAGATTTGATCTCTTTGCCGTGTCATAATGAAAAATTAACAGCTCATCTGACATGAATTTCGGTTTGCCGCATTCTTATAAGAAATGAAGAAAACATCTGACATTAATATTGGATTACCTACTAAACATAAATTTCTGTAACGATTTTATGTCACCCTATGATTATTGCTGGCAACAAACTTTAAACCAAAAATTTTGGATTATCACCTAAAGTGCAGGATGAGAGAGTAATTTAATGATAATAAAATAAAGTTATAAAATCCCAATATGGTACAATATCAGATTCATAACATTACTGTGAAATAACTCGAGATGATAAAATGAAATAACAGTTGAGAGCACTCATAATAAAATAATAGAACAAAAACAGCCCCAGGTCTGCCATTGGGTGCCTGGTGAGATTGAAAAAAAATAACAATAATGAATATCTGAATAACAAAAGAATATACAAGAGTTGAAATGTTGCAAAATCACATAATACTGATACAGTATAAACCTACAGCTTGTGATAACATAATTCATTCAGCAGGAGATTAAAAATAATATTTCAGTAAAATATAATGAAATTATAAAATTATTACACATTATCGAAGAGTATTATTAAATAAAATCATTGATTATAAAATTAAAAGTTATTACTGTTATTAAAATAAAATTATTGATATACAATATTAACATATAATAAAATCATATAATAATACAATAACATCCCCAGGTCTACGCGTTGGGGGTGCCATCGTCCAAACCGCTGGGGACGTAGCCTCAGCTGTGGGGCGAGGTGTTGGGGACGTGGTGCAGGTGGTCTCTGAAGCCGACATACCTCCTCTGCCCCAACTACCCCAACTTCCCCAACTCCCCAACTTGGGTAACCTCTTTGGGGGAGGAGGCAACAAGGGCAGCAGCAGCAGCAGTAGTAGCAGCACTGTAATAACTTCATCCAACAACTACGACGACAACGACAACAACAAACCTTTTGACTTGTTCGGGGGTAGACGGAGAAGGTAGTTTATTTAATTTGGACTTGGTAGACATGGTTGATTATTGAATGAGGAACATGATGATAATTATGTAATTGACCTTTCGTGAACATTTGGACTAGATTTTGGGCTTGAAAATTAGTTGCTCAAACCTTTTGACTTGTTTAGGAGTAGCTAAAAAAGATGGTAGTTCATCTAACTTCGACTTGGAAGATATCTTCAATTATTAAATGGAGAACATGTTAATGAAAACATAACTGAAACTTTGAGAACATCTCAAAATATTTTGTGCTTGAAAATTGATTGCTCAAACCTTTTAACTTGTTCAGGGGTAGGCGGAGAAGGTAGTTCATTTAATTTGGACTTGGTAGACATGGTTGATAATTGAATGAGGAACATATTATGATAACATGGTTGAATCTTTGTGTAGATGTTAACTAAATTCTGTGCTGGAAAATTAAAACTACCCTCAAAATAAACATAGAAAGATAGTGCTTATATTCTTTGTATATAGTAAGTTATATCAGAGGATGTAAATCCTGACTACACAGGGTTTAATTTCATTACATAATTCTGAAATTTATTTTATGGTAAATTACGCAGTGCTTAAAATATCCAAGTCACATGAAATTGACGAACAAAATTTCTGGAGGCTGTGTACGAAGAATGTCGTTTTTAACTTCACGCTCCTGTTTTTATTCTCTTTGGTTTATTTATTTTTACTCGTTTTCCAGAAATATTCTGGTGGTGAATTTCATCATTAACTTGATGACAATCAAATGGCAAGTTCTAATTTTGTTCATTTTAAGGCTGCAAATTAAAATTGAGCCTGATATGAGTTGAATATTGAATCTAAAATTAACCGTAAGAATTAACGAATTTGGGGGAGAATAATCAACTTTACACAACACCATAAAAATATGTAACTAGAGGAAATGTTCACATGTGAAACCAAAATGCGATTCAGAAATTTTTTAAGAAAATGTATCCATTTTGAATAGGTAATGTATTGTTTTGTTTGAAACCGTGTACCCATTTTTATTGGGATTTATTTGTTTTGTTTGACATGGTGTACAGAGGCAGGGTGGACTGAAGGGTTGAAGTCCATTTGTAGTTCGGTCGGATCTATGATATTTATGCATCAAATTTATGATTTACTTCGCTTTTAAAATTTATGCGTCAATGTAGCTGGCGACAAATTTATGGTTTCATTTACTGTATGAGATTTGTGATTTTATTTAACGAACAAAATTCTTAAGCTTTTTAGTACACAAAATTTTTGATTTATTCAGTTTGCCAAATTTATGGTATCATTATCTTGCAAAATTTATAACTGATTTGTTTTGTTTGCAAGATTTATAGCTTAGTCTACCTTGCGATAATTCTAATTTGAATAAGTTTGGGAGATATTTGAGTTTCAGTTTGCTAAATTTTTAGTTCTATTCAGTTGATTCCATTTGGTTCAATTTAGTTAGATGGACATATAATTTTCTATTAATTCACGCGAATCTTACCTTTTTTGTTCGCCAGACTTATGACCTAATTTAGTTTGTGGAACTAAGGAATTAATTTAATTAGCGAGATCTAACATTTTATTTTGCTTACAAATTGCAACATGACTCATATTTAGTTTGGGATATCTATGCTGAATTTTTGGAAGTTGACTGTTTCAACCCATGAAACATAGGATTTTAATCAGTGTTATGCAGGATTTTACTTTCAGAAGCTCATCATTTAGTGCGTTGCATTTCTGTGTTGACTCACAGGAAAATCAGGCAACTCCCCTTATCTGCCAGGGGATTAAAACTTCGATTGTTTAGGTCAAAAAGATGAAATTTGCACGTTCTTAAAAATTAATCAAAATGGTTGTATCAACACAAGGGGGTTAGACTTGCATTGTTTGAATCAAAATAATGAAAATTTCACACACCTAAAATTTAATCAAAATGATTATTCAATGTTATGGAACCTAACAGAGTTACTATAAGGTGAGCGGCCTTCATGATCAAATCAGAAAAACCCCTTAATTTAATAATTTCGACTTGTAAGAAAGTGTATCGGTCGCACAATGATTAAATTAACCTAAGAATGTTAATGATTTTCTTCAGTTTGTAAAATATACAATTTGACGTACTTTGTAAAATTTGCGAATTCATTTGGTTTTTTGACCTTGAAAGTTTCATTCAATTTGTCGAATTTTCAATTAATTCAGTTTATGAAATTCATGATTCATTTAGTTAGTGAAATTTAGGATTTTTTTAAAATCGTGAAATCGACAATTCACTTAAGTTTGCGAAATTCGTGGTTGCTGTACTTCAGTTCGAAAACGACTTTATCCAGCTTGTAAAACACGCGACTTCATGAAATGGTGTAGTTTACGATTTTGTAAATTTGTAATAATTTTAATTTTTAAGTTTTTCAAATTCGTCTTAATTAGCTTACGAGATTGATGACTTTCTTCAGTTAGTTGGCAGTCCCGACGTAAATATTTACCAACGACCTGAACTAGCGTGTAACTAGCTAAAGTGCCACGACTGGTATTACTTAGACCATGGTAGAGGAAACGAGATAAAGTCATTTCTATGGGAAAAAATACACCTCCTCTTGTTCGGCCAGGCAATAGAAAGACTTCATTTCACATACACTGGAAGACGTCATCATTGTGACATGTCGTTAGGCCAATAGGAATACCTTATTTGGGGCTAGCAGTGTTGCCAGAAGCAATAAGAGCGATGCGATTGGTTCAATGCCATGACGTCATCATTGCGACATGTTGTTAGGCCAATAGTGGTACCAGATTAGGGGCTAGCAGTGTTGACAGATGCAAGCTGAGCGCTACTATTGGTTCGATGCGATGACGTCACCATTGCGACACAGTCGGCGAAAAAAGACTCGTTTGACGTGCCTAGTTTCTTCTATCGTGACTTAGACACAAGAAAACTATGTGCTTCAATGCCAGTTAGTCTATTTAAACGCTTGCTTCCCTATACTCTGTGTAGAATAAATTAACGCAATGTTCGAGTGTTTGGAAACGCATGTTTTTGGTTTTGATGAGATGTAAATAAAATGCAAATGTGATTTAGAAAATGCCACAAGGGTGTGCTTCATTGACGTTATATATTAGTGCTCATACGGGGGCTCAATAGGTAATAACTTGTTTGCTCTGTGACATTTGTGAAGCATTTCAGTTTGAGGGATTCTTTAGTTTTGTTTACCGTACGAATTTGTTTGTGTGTGCGCTCCCATTATTTTTTGGTTATGTTGTTCCTATTTTTTAATAATCTATGTATTTCTGAATTATTTGTATAAATTAAGCAAATTATTACAGTGGGGAGTTCAATTTTTGATACCTCCTATCAATCTATGACTTTTAATTTTTATGGGCCTATTCATTTCAATTGTTTGTATGATCCAAGGAGCTACATTTTAACATTATTCATTATCTTCATTTATTCATTGTTTGTAATTACCAATAATAACCAGTCATTTATATTATCTCATTGGCAACTTTCAGTGTTCGACAAAGTATACCTTTCCAATCACCTAAAATGACGTATATATTTTTCAATGAACCATCAATTTTAAATAGATAAATCTCTCAAATTTTTCTAATGATTTGTACTCAAAATTTCCTCGTGCATGCCTTATATACTTGTTTTATGACCTATAATTTTGTCACCAAATTATGGATCACGTGGTAGTTAGGCCCGTAAGTAATGTTTGGCTGTTAAAATTGTGCCGTCTAAACTACTTTCATGTGAAAAATAGCGTTACTTGGCGAAGAAATGTTCACAGTTGAATAAGCACAACCCCAAAATTGAAGGAGCATCCCTGTACAGTTAAAGGCACACCGCACAAAAATTAAAGGCACACCGCACAAAAATGAAAGGCATACCGCACAAAAATGAAATGCACACCGCACAAAAATGAAAGGCACACCGCACAAAAATGAAAGGCACACCGCACAAAAATGAAAGGCACACCGCACAAAAATGAAAGGCACACCGCGCTAAAATGAAAGGCACACCGCGCTAAAATGAAAGGAGCACCTCGCTGAAATAAAAGGCACACCGCACAAAAATGACACGCACACCGCACTAAAATAAAAGGAGCACCGCGCTCAAATGAAAGGAGCACTACCCCGAATATTTACCCCTTGCCAAATCTATTCATAATCCTATTATTCACGTATATCTAACTAACAACATCGGTTTGTGGGTAACGCTTTGACTTTTTGTTGGTTCCTCAAATGTTTATTTTGGTTGGTTGTTTGTTTTTAGTTGTTTGTAAAGAATTTTACGTGTTTGTATTGTCATTGTTCCCATACACAGTTAACGTGTATCCATTTTTACGTAATTTATACAACATGGATTTAAAGACAATTATCTCTGATGATTTTTCTAAAAGCAAAATTATCTATAGATTTTGAGTATACGGAGTTCGAACCACATATGTGCAGGATTTGTATCCTTTTACGAACATAAGAAGTACAGGCTTTTTATACGTACGCATAATAATACAAATTATTCACTTATAAGGAGTCCAATCTATGCACATGTTGGCGTATATGGCCATTTGTTGGAATTTTATCCTTTATATAGATGAATCAATTCTCTCTATGTATATATACAAGGTATAATTCTACTACATGAAGAGAGGAACAAACTTTCTGTTTGTGAGTACGCGAGACGGGGCAATATTTCGTGAAATTGAGAAATATTGCAAATATAGAGAAATATTGGTTGATACGGAGCAATATTTGGTGACAAATAGTTATGTTGCGTGAAATAGAGTAATGTTGCCTGAAACCGTGTAATATTTCGTGAAATGGAATAATATTGCGTGACAAATAGTGAGATTGCGTGAAATGGAATAATATTGCGTGAAATGGAATAATATTGCGTGAAATGGAGTAATATTTTGTGAAATGGTGTAATATTGCATGGTATCGAGTAATACGTGACTGAGCAATATTACGTGAAATGATGTTGGGTTCTACAACAGATTACTTTGTAAAAGACGCACGAAAGGACACTTTCAAAAAGCGTCAAGTATATCTACAACTTGGATGACTAGTGTACTAAATGAAAAAATGCTTTTTAACCTAAAAAATTATTCCAAAAATGATAAAAGTAATTTTTAACTGAATGAAATAGGTTTTAAAGGATGAACTACGGAGCGCCAATACTCATGAGTTAGCTTAAGTGTTACTTTATATATCAAATGTTTATTTACTCGTGTCAGTAGAGTACATATGTATGTGTTCGTGGATAATGCGAAGGAGCATACCTAGATTATGCTAGCATAACATAGGCTTCCTTTCCAGACTGAATGTAATGTCTTTGTTTACTTAATCTATTACAGTACCTATTACGGTGAATTGCAGAATCAAATGCTATCGTATATTTGTTAAATCCATTTATTGAGCTCCCAGTTTTGATGGAAAATGTAATAGGATAAATTTCATCAGTTTAGAAATCGATTGAAACCTCGGTAGAATTGTAGCAAATATTGAATTCATTTCCTAACCTTTCAAACGCTCGGTTCTTATGTGGCAAATGATGCAGTAAATGTTAGAAGAATTTAATTATTTTCGATCCGTTGACTTTCATACGATGACTAACGTATTGAGTACATGATGCGAGAGTGAAGGTAGACGCACACCGTGTCTCGGACTTCTCTACCCCTTACTTGTCTACCCCTTATTTGTTTACCCCTTAATTGCCTACCCTTTAATTGTCTACCCCTTATTTGTCTACTCGTTATTTGCGCACCCCTTATTTGTCAACTATGCCTACTCCTTACTCGTCTGCTCTTTACTTGTCTACGTATTTGTGTACTAAATTGTGTAATCCTATGTCTACCCCTTATTTGTGTACTCATTTGTGTACTCATGTACATGAGCTAATAAATACATAGTGGCCATAGCGTTCGCATTGTTTACATGTTCCTTGTTATGTGTACGAGCGTGTGTGCGTAAAGAATTTCACAAGACTAGCATTTTATAAAATTTTATTAAATTTCGACTGTGGATAGGAAAAATTACTCAGAGTTGAGCTAGGGGAAAAATTACACGGGATTTCATTTCATTTAATTTGTCATCTTACTTAACTTTGTTTGCATATTATTAAAATTTACTCGATGTTCAGCGCAGTAAATTTCAAATTATCAAAAATTTAAAAGGGAGTGGGGAAAGCGAGTTAATAAAAAGAGTATTAGATTTCATTTTATTTTTATATCGATAATAGTATTTATATTTGTTAGTTCAAGACTCCCTAGCCTCACCGTAGGTTATCTCAAAAATTTAAAAGAAGGGACCATTTAACATGGACTGTAGAAAACGGGAATCTATGCACAGGGTGTTCTCACACCCTAGGGATAGAAACAGTAAATTGAGAAATAAATTTATATACATAATTAAAATTGAAATAGAAAGTAGTAGATGCTGAAAAACAGGACAGCAGTGAACTGAAAAAAGATGGTACATGAAAAAAAAACATTCTATTTCACTAAAAAGGAAGGAAAGGTTAGGTATTTCACTTACCTAACCTTCAGGTCGGGACCTCGTATCTTCCCCGACAGAGCGCCAATTCACATAGATACAACAGTTTTATCTCCCTAGGGGTAAGCTCTACAGAGTGGGTAAAGTGAATGAGTGAGTAAAGTGAGTGAGTAAAGAAAATTTACTTGCGGGAGTATAAAGAAAATTGGTCGAACAGTACTTAATACAAGAGATATAAAGAACTTGGAAAGATTTTTCGGAAGAAAATCACGCAAGCAAAACAAACTCACTTTGACCATGAACTATAACCCAAACGTACATGGGAAATTATAAGTGAGGTGGCACAGTATAAAAATTCAGACCGCTAAAGTAATTTTGAAAATCCTTTGGAAAAAGCCACTGAGTTCAACACAATCTTTTCAAAAGTAGGTGCACAAGTCTTCAGTAAAGTAAATAAAACCAGTCCGGGGCAACTGTCAGTTGAGAGTTCGTACCCTACTACACTTTCAAAGGCTGGTGCCCTGTGGAGGTCACGTCCTGTCGATTTACCAGAGTTGCGGACCATTTTGTACTCATTGAAGAACACAAAAGCAGTCGGACATGATGGAATCAGCCTTCAATACATCAAAGACAGTTTTCCAGTTGTTGTGTCGTTACTTTAAGCACAACTTGAAGTTTATTTTGAAGTAGTTGGAACTTCGTATCAGAAGCCGTAAACTTCCACGGAGCAAGGGAATATAAACGCACAGCAAGGCTCCTAATAATGTACTGATTCCATCGGTGACGTATCTTCCTTAAAACTAGTCGTGCCGGGAAGTCAAACAAGGACTTTCCGGTGCTCGTAAAGTTCGTAAAGGCAAGACACTATAAGGGACTTCAGTCGGTCAGAGTTCCGACCGTTTATGGCTCTTCCGGCTCCGAGACATGCGTAACCCAGCGAGACAAAGACAACCGGCTGTGCTCACTTCACACGGCACATCCCGAGATATAACAACTTCCCTCCCTTTAGATGAACATATGAAAAACGGAAGGCAGAACTCAACAACCCATTCACATTACAGGTTTAGTTATTCCACCTGATCTACGCGGTTCATTTTGTACAGGTGAACTGCTAACAGGCTGCAAAGTAGAAGGCTCAGCCGCCTTACTACTGAAAGATCCCAAATTACTAGACGAATGAAGCAGCTGATTTGAATGTCTCTTCCAGATTACATTTAATGCTAAGATTTGAACATGAAAGATATTAACAGCAACTTTACCAACAATAATTCCCTTCAGCCACTTGGGACCATCTCTTAAATTCAGAGCAAGAACATGATCACCGACATCAAATTGAGTTTCATTCATAGGCTTAGACCTGGACACAGAATATTTAGGATTAACTCCATCTCTGGAAATGACAAATTTACGACTGTTGAGCGCAACATAGGGAGCAATTTTTGTGACACTATGAGGAATACAATGTGATTGAAGTAACGCGTAATTAGTATGTACATCAGACAAATTATGAACAGAGTTACCGTCACCAGTATCGTTCCTAGGCTTTTGTAGAACAACTTCGTTCGTTCGATGTGAAGGCTCACGTGAACTCTTCATTGTCCCATCTTCTTTTCCGACGTTGCAATGATAATCACTTCTTTCCGGCTGCACTATGTAAGTGCGAGCTGCGTCCATTTCTCTTCGTGTAGGTCCCCGTCGTGTAGGTTCCCTTCGTGTAGGCTCCCTTTGTGTAGGCTCCGCCGGAGAAGGCCGTGCTGCCGTCGTAGATTTGCAAACTTTAGCAATGTGGCCTGTCTTCCCACACGTATTACACTTCAGTTTCAATGCATAGTAATTCTTTGCAAGATGCTTTTGCTTAGCTCCGCAGCGGATGCATGTGTAGTTCGGCTGTAATTTTCCTGTTGTGAAAAACGATGAAGATGAATCCTCACGAATAATATCTTGAGCATCGGAACTTCACTGTTCGATGAGTTTTACATGTTCAACACATTCGTTGAATGCTTTGGTATCACACTTCTGTAGAACTGCACTGAGAATTTGCGCTGAATGTAGACCAGCCCCGAAGGCATCTCTCAATAGACGATCGCGACAGAAATTTTCGTAGTTGCACGCAGATGCTAAGTTATTTAACGTTTTAGCAAAACTTTCTATGAATTCATTAACACCTTGCTTTCTCTTTAGAAATATAACTGATGCGCCCACAATAGATTTCTTGATTTCAAATTGCTGTATTAACTTTTCTTCTAGTTCATCATACGTAGCATCAGAGAGTAACGTAGGTTTAATTCTTCGTTGTAGATCAGTAATGATGTTTACAGGCAAGGCTTTAACTAAAACCCTAGCTTTCTTACTGTCATTGTTTCCCGCCTTCTGAAGAGCGTCTGCACACTGTACGTTTAAACGTTGTAGAAATTCACACACTGTATCCACTTCAATGTCGAATGGAAGACAGCTAAATGTAGAATTCGCCATTTGGTTTCAGAGCAGTTGTAAAGTTCAAATTCACTTCAGAGATTCGAAGTCCTCGTCGCCAAATATGTTGCGTCGTTACTTTAAGCACAACTTGAAGTTTATTTAGAAGTAGTTGGAACTACGTATCAGAAGCCGTAAACTTCTACGGAGCAAGGGAAAGTAAACGCACAGCAAGGCTCCTAATAATGTACTGATTCCATCGGTGACAGATCTTCCTTAAAACTAGTCGTGCCGGGAAGTCAAACAAGGACTTTCCGGTGCTCGTAAAGTTCGTAAAGGCAAGACACCATAAAGACTTCCGTCGGTCAAAGTACCGACCGTTTATGGCTCTTCCGGCACCGAGACATGCGTAACCCAGCGAGACAAAGCCAACCGGCTGTGCTCACTTCACACAGCATTTCCCGAGATATAACACCAGTCACAGCACCACTGATTCGTTTGATTATCAACACATCAATAGCAACTAATAAGTTTCCAAACCAATGGAAACACTCCATTATTAGACCGCTGCATAAAACTGGTGACATAAATGCAGCGTCAAATTACAGGCCCATTCGCCTTTTACCTGTCCTGTCCAAAATATTGGAAAAAGTAGTAACGAATCAACTGTCATCTCACTCGGACGAGTCAAATTTACTTCATCTAAATCAATTTGCCTATAGGAGGAAGACTAGCACTCAAGACGCCCTGCTACATTTCACTGAAAAAATATACAGCGATATTGACCTAAAAAATGTAACACTATTGGTGCTACTCGATCTTTCTAAAGCATTCGACAGTGTCGAACATGATCAACTCCTACGAGAAATACTGAACTTAGGAGTTGATATGCATTGGTTTAAAAGCTACCTCTCAAATCGATCTCATGTAGTCCTCTTCAATAACAAGTTATCCCCATTCCTTCAAAATAACCTTGGTGTTCCTCAAGGATCCATTCTGAGTCCGCTATTGTTTTCTATTTTCACTAACGATTTCCCTCCAATGCCTTCTAACACTCGAATCTCTATGTATGCTGATGATGTCCAAATTTCAACGACAAGCTCTGTAGCAGAAATACCACAGACGAAAAATGAAGCTGAAGCCCAATTGATCAGCCTCAAGTCATGGAATGACCAAAATGGTCTCAAGCTAAACGCGAGTAAAATACAATTCATTGTTCTTGGTCAAAAGATAAAATAAAAATGTTCGAAAATCTGGATCTAACTCTTACGGTTGGAAATGATACAATTCACCCATCACCCTCTCCTATTCAGGAGAGGTTTCTGGCGCACAAAGCCCAATAAATATTCTCCTCTTTATATCTTCCTCATAGCAATGCTGAAATAGTGAAATTCCATTCCCCTACCGTCACCAACCTAAAGCTGAATAGGAGACGTGATGTCTTAATCAAATACCGTTCATCTAACATCGGGCAGAAAGCTCTGTCAGTATCAGGCGCCCTACTGTGGAAAAAACTCCCCCAGAGCATCAAAACTCCTCAAGCACTTAGAAAATTCAAAACTAAAATAGCTCTCTATCTTGCGTCTACACAGTAAGTGTACACTGCAGTATGTACTGGAAAAGAAGTCAGGAATTTTTAGTGCTAATCATCTTATCTTGTCATTACATCATGCAACAATCAAAACATATCTGCATTATGCATATGCAATATGATTGATTACTTGTATACAAATGTTAAGTACATGTGTGTACTCACATGTGACGCTCCTATGTATGTATATGTGTGTATATGTGTATGGATATATATATGTACGTGTATGTGTGTATATATATATGTAGAACTTATTCCCTTCCTAAAATGCTCTTGTTAATATTGTGTGTCAATGTGCCATCCCTTACACTCTTTGATTATACTTTGGCCCCACTATTATAGGTGGTTCTGACTCTCTCGTTTTGTTCCAGAAATGTTGAAAATGTTATGGTTGGCATTGTACAACGATCCGATTCATCTGTTTGAATCCGGTGAACTTTTTTGTGCCAAAGCTAGTAGCATATGAAGTTTGATATTTGTGGTACTGAAAAATCTTTCATTTTATCCGAGCCAGTTATTTAGCTTACTAGTTAATACGAAAAGTGTAAAATTTCCTCTAATTTCAACCTCGCAGTCTAAAACGCAAATTAATTCGGATCTACCCATTTTACTTTCAATCATAATCCCTCATTTCACTAGTTCCAACGTTCGTAAGCTCAACTTTCAAAATGGGAGTGCACTAACTAGAGTGTTTTAAACAACAACACATCACATGCACAATGCTTTCTAGACCACTTGTAATAAAATCCACTGTTAAAATCAGACCAACGCAACGAAGGGAAGGCATTTTCTACGTACTTTTCTCCCAACCGTTTGTTTCAAATATTAACTGGTATAAGTATTACGATCCCCAAGTGTAGATATCAAGTCATGGTCTGAATTTTGAGATATTTGAAAGCATTTTTAGCTCATATTAAATCATTTGAACATGCGACGTAGTTCATTGGCAGTTTTGACTTTCCAACGCTCGTGTGTGCATATTAAGACGAAATCATTTTCGGTGGTTAACTTTTCCTATTGTTCCAGCCATGCAGCAAATATTATGGACTAATGATCCAATATTCGTGCACCCCAACAAGAGTGTTTTCAACTATGTGTCCCAGTGATTTTGTTTTGTTTTCTCAGTTACTCACATTCATTTTGCATTTTCAAAACCAAATTAATTACCGCAAAGAAGGAAAGGATGTTAATGTGAGGGTGCTTTAGCATCTTCTTCCCCTTTTTTCGTTCTTAATTAAAACACTTTTAAAAATGGCCACGGATTCGACGAATGTCATAACTTTCAAGAACAGCATTTTTCAATCTTCTTATTCTAGTCTCAAATTGCTCTTTATAGCTTTGTGTGGAAAACTCTTACCTTCTTACTCTCGCGAATACATTATGACAACACTATTTTGGATAGTTAACTTTTTGTACGGTTCCACCTATGTTGAAAATGTTACGGCGAGCAATGTACACCAATACTTTTCATGTCTTTGACTCCGATGAACTCTTTGCGCCAGTACTATTAGTATAAGTGAGAAATATCATAACCATTTTCTGTTATGATTTAGTGAATATTATATTATTTCCGAGCTCACCACTTGGCATACTGTATAATGCGTCAGTGGGAAAAATTGTCCAGAATCCCGATTGTCGACCTCATAGTTCTAGACGCAAAATAAATCAAATCTGTTCATTTAACTTCTAACATCAATCCCTCACGCTCGTATCACTAGTTCCTATGTTCTTACGCTCGTATTTTCAATACGAGTACGCACTAACGAGAGGGTTTTTCAGCAATGAGTCACATGAATTTTGTTTTCTTGGTCACTTGTATTTAAATGCATTACCAAAATCTGACTACCGCAACGAAGAGGAACGCATTTTTTTTCGTGCTTCTCTTGAAATCCGGTTTCAAGAATTATCATGGGTATTACGATAACCATGTATAAATAGCAATTAAGGATCTAAATCATTTGTTTCAACAATTAACATGGGTATTACAATAACCATGTATGAATAGCAATTAAGGGTCTCTATGCTGAGGTATTTGAATGCGTTTCTCGCTTTTATTTTCAATACATGTGCGCACTAATGAAAGTGTTTTTCAAATGAGCGTCGCGAGGATCATGTTCTTTTAGTTACTTATATTTAAATGCACCGTAAAAATCAAATTAGGCAAGGAAGGGAACTCATTCTTGTTGTTGTTTTCCGTCAATCATTTTTTGTTTCAAAATTTTACACGGGTATCACGATACCAATGTGTTATTATCAGTTAAGGATGTTTAAGGTTAAGGTGTTTTAAAAACCAACGTATCGACATTTCATGTTTGTACTTTATTGGAAATAAATGTTTTTTCTTTTTTCTTTCTTTCTCTGGGGAGTACCGGCCAAAGTGTGTTGAATTTCATTAATACCAGCCTTATTCATCTCTAAACTCGTGAAATCCTTTACGGAAAAGGTAAATGTATTGGACTATAAAATTCCATACTCACGAGGTAAATCTATCAGCTTTTGAAATTTCACATGCTAAAGACAAATGTGTACGCTTATAAAGTATCATTTGGAAAGAAAGATAAATCTACAAACTCATCAAATCCTGTGAGCAACGCGTGAATTTATAAACTTAAAAATTCCCACTTGTTGGTTACAAATCTATAACCTAATAAAAATATCATAATCTTATTTGCTAGTTTGCTCGTTATCGTCGACGTTCTGCTCCAAGTTCGAACAGAGAAAACAATCCGGGAGCACCACCCGCTGAACTTTAGTAGGACTTGTTACAAGTTTTTGTTTTACGAGGAACTTTTCCCAGAAGGTTCTTGTAATTTCCCATTTTACGGAGAACATTTCCCGAAGTTAGGTTTACTTCGATTAGATTACATCGCATTTTGTTGGAACGTGTTAAGAAGGACTCGCATAGAATCTTAAACAGTTTATTTAAAAGTATTCTTCGGCTATACGGCGCGTCGCAGTTCTCCAAGTCAACGGGAACGAGAAACGAGAACAAGCAACTTGCGAGCGCGAACGCACCAACACAACTGTTAGAGAAAATTATCACCAGAGTAAAGATTCACTAAAGAACTATGTTTATTTAATACTGAAAGTATGACAACAGATTATTCTCTGGATTTCAAACATTAACTCTTACCGAGAAACGAAACGAAGGATTAGACTTTATTTTTCCTTGCTTTTTTCGACAAGGAGACATTTAAAAACAGCAACAAACGCTGATGCAGCAGAGGATTAAATCGACGTTGATTCTTCCTAAAGAAGAGTAAAGAAGTTTTGTTTGTAGAAATCATCGATTAGATCTCTCTTCATGAATTATCAGTTTCGCTTATGTGACAAATTTCGTCAGATCCGCACTTTATTTTATGCCGAAGAAGAACCCTACGGCTTTTAGAGTTTTAAGAGGAAATCAGTCTGAGGTGCCAGTCCAGTGTAGGCATGCGATTAAGGTTACGAACTACCCTAATCTACTCAAGCAGTTAAATGGGCTCAAGGCGCGTTTAAGGTTAATTGGCCCTTGGGCACGTTAAGGTTTAAGGTTAATTGGCTCGTGGGCCCGTTAAGGTTTAAGGTTAATTGGCTCGTGGGCCCGTTAAGGTTTAAGGTTAATTGGCCCGTGGGCACGTTAAGGTTTAAGGTTAATTGGCCCGTGGGCACGTTAAGGTTTAAGGTTAATTGGCCCGTGGGCACGTTAAGGTTTAAGGTTAATTGGCCCGTGGGGACGTTAAGGCTTAAGGTTAATTGGCCCGTGGGCACGTTAAGGCTTAAGGTTAATTGGCCCGTGGGGACGTTAAGGTTTAAGGTTAATTGGCCCGTGGGCACGTTAAGGCTTAAGGTTAATTGGCCCTTGGGGACGTTAAGGTTTAAGGTTAATTGACCCTTGGGCACGTTAAGGTTTAAAGTTAATTGGCCCTTGGGGACGTTAAGGTTTAAGGTTAATTGGCCCTTGGGCACGTTAAGGTTTAAGGTTAATTGGCCCGTGGGGACGTTAAGGTTTAAGGTTAATTGGCCCGTGGGCACGTTAAGGTTTAAGGTTAATTGGCCCGTGGGGACGTTAAGGTTTAAGGTTAATTGGCCGTTGGGCACGTTAAGGTTTAAGGTTAATTGGCCCTTAATTGGGCACGTTAAGGTTTAAGGGTTAATAGTTAAGACGCCATCAAGGCAAAACCTTGAAAGCCCACCAACGGGTTTTACTAGAACTATGCACTGGACTGGTCAGAAGCACGAACATGCATAACGTAAATAATCAAAATGAAATAATAACGGCACCGTTTAAACAAAAATGTGAGTGAAAGCAAGAAAAAGGAACATAATAACAGAGGAGCACAACGGAGCTTGCTGCAGAGATCTCTCACTGCCTGACTACTCTTGTTCTGAAGACCATGTTCAAAGTGAGAGACGCTGACACCGAGAGGTCTTCATAGGGCGTTCTAAATTTTCTCACAATTTTGCAGAAAGTATTTCCCAACAGTTGGACACAAGTCTCAATTTTATGGAATACATTTCCCAAAAGTTAAATACAAGGTGGCCCGTAAGTAGGGACCTTTTTAAAACCATAATAGGTATACAACTGCAAATGGTAGAGAGATTTGGTTTGGTTAATTCAAAATGAATGAGATGTCAAAATTTTTTACCAGCGTATCAAGTCTACCGATAATCATAACATATTGCCTTAAAAATCACAAAATCCGCCCCTCAAATGAATCGCTATGCAAAGGAACGAGTAAAAATAGAGGAACTTTACGTCCTCTATTTTAACTTTAAATGTAATCGTTCGGTTACTGCAGTGCAGAGAGATTTCAGAAATATTGATGGAATTGAAAGAAGTCCTTCGAAGAACTGCATAAAAAACGGTATTGAAATTTGGAGAAACTGGGACAACAGCAGACAGACAACGTTGTGGCAGGCCACGGACCACACGAACTGATGCTTCAATTCAGTTTGTTGCAGCGAGTGTTGTGATCCGCCCAAAACGTCAACTAAACTTTGAAATTTCTTCTTCCATTCTGAATAATATTAACTAAATCTCTTCACCATTTTTAGTTTTAAAGTTATTGGTAACTAAACTCATTTAACGACAGTTTCAGTACTAGGCTATTTGGCATTTTGCCAAAGTCATTGTACAACATAAATTTTAACGAATTTCAAGTGTTAAATGATTGTTGCATTGTATGCGTCGTGGTCTTGAGATCCGTACACACATTTTACATTCCGGAGATAGTTCAATTGACGAGGTTCTGCAAAAGGTGGGAGATCGTTACACTGGCGTTGGCAAGGCAACAGCACCCAAAAACACAGGTGACTCAACTTCTAAACCAACCCTCACAACGTCTCAACAAAAATTTCTGAAATAATCGTTATTATGGTGACCGTCACAAATAAAGGTCAACTTGGCAACAGCCGCCGCGATATAACTTCAAATTATCACCCACATCATCACTATTATCGTCATATACAAGACCCAGCTGATATCATGATCATCCACTAAATGACAAACATTCGAACGCACTGGGCAGCCAAGCCTCGCGGGGGGTTTCAGCTGCCTACCCATTTATGGCCGAGTGCCTTACCCACGCTAACCCCCGCGGTACCAACCGCTAACCGGGTACCTTACCCACGCTAACCCCCCGGACGCAGCGCGCCCGGCCATATTGCAGTTTCCTCATCTTCTCCACCAAAACAAAGAAACTCTAAGCTGAAGCAGTCATTCTTCAAGTTTATTTCGAGAAATTAGATTACACTTTTCTAAGAACAGGTGGAGCGCAGTCACATCGAAGTTCAGCGCTCGCTTTCCTTGAACACTTGGACCAGCACATCCTCACTTCGACCTAGAGTTCGGTGACTCTGCTTTAGGTATCTCTTCTGCGTTCCCGAGTAGACTTTTGCGTTGATGTCGATCGATCTAAAGCGTTGTGGTACATTTTTCTTCATTCCAATGAAGTTATACATTTCAGTTAAAGGTGTGTTTCTCATGTTACAAAAAACGGCTTGCACTGATTCACAGGTATATCATTTCGTGTTTACAGTAATCTTCAAGAAACTATCCCGACTGAATGGTGGAATTTACAAATTTACATGTGCATTTGTAACTTTTGCATATTCCAGCATTTTATGGACTAGACCACCATCTCTCAGTAAGTGACCAACGTTGCTCCCGTCAACTCCCCCGCAAAGGATTCTTCCTCTTGGTTGCCATAATGCACACTTCTATGATGTGTTTTACCGTCAGTACTGCGTCTCCACACCATCCGCATATGGGTCTCTGGCCAATAGCATCTAGGCTCAGTAAGTAGTTATGCGTAATTAAGGGCTGCATGTTTTAATCGGAGTCTATTGAATACAACCTCTTCTTGACTGTTATACTTGTGCTTGCTTTAATTTTCATTTACCGGGGGAGCTCTTCATCTCTGAGATCACTTCGTTCCCGCTGCCACTCATCATTCCAGATATATGTCCTCCTTCTTATCAATGGGAACCAGTCTTTATATGAAATGAGGGCAAATTCATCCGGTCTCATTGCTGCTTCTTTTGCTGCTTGGTTTGCCCTTTCATGCCCACCGACGCCCACGTGGGCTGGCGCCCAGCTGATGGTGATATTTTTAACTTCTTTAATCATTTGACGCATATGCAACAAAATCCTATCACGAATTTGATTGTCATCTGCATTGTTGTTGATAGCTTGTATGCTGCTCGGTGAATCACTAAATATTACAAAATGATCAAATTGCGTTTCTTTCATTATGCTGCCTGCCAGTTTGATCGCATGAAGCTCCGCTGTCATTACACTTGCAGCTGTCGGTAGCAAGCTCCTTCTTATGATGTTACCCATCACCGCTGCTGCACCAACCCCCGTCGGTGGCTTCGAACCATCAGTGAATATGAGCATATAATCATTGTAGATACTCTCAGTTTCTCTATGCAGGTGCCTCATGTATGCTGGAGATGTCTCTTCTTTCATTAGATTCGTTATATTGTCCTCGATGTTCGGCCGCTTCAAAATCCATGTATATGTTGTAGAAGTGAAATACGATTGGACTGGTTGAGTTGGAACATTGTACTCTTTTATGACTCCTCGGAGTTTCAGGACACCTGATTTTGAGAAGCGCTCACGGCTGCTGAAGAATAATTCCAGATTTGTGTTGTGAACACAACGATAGGCAGGGTTGAGGAAGTGACACTTAAGCTTGAAACAGTATCGCAGGACTAGTTCTTTCCTTTTGAGTCCTAGTTTTGGTTCATTAGCGGCGATGTTCAGGTTGTACGTTGGAGTAGTTTTGAAGGCTCCAGTGCTGATGCGCATCATCTCATTCGCAATGACGTCAAGCTCCTTCAACGCTGTTGCACTGGCTGATCCTATATATCCATAATCTATTTTCGAGTGGATTAAGGAGCTATACAATCTCAACAGGATTTCTTCAACGACTCCCCACATGTAAAAAGATACAGATTTCAGCACATTTAGATCTTTGTTGCATTTTGCCTTTGTTTATTGAATATGTGTGACCCAGTTCAGTTTTCTGTCAGACTCGAGGCCAAGAAATTTAGTGTTCTTCGTGTTCGGTGTGTCATGTCCTTGTAGTTACAATGTTGGGACAATTATGGGTTCAATTCCTTTGTAAAATTGCATTGCTGTTGTTTTGGTTGTTGAAAATCTGAAGCCGCTATATCTTTCCCATTCCGTAATTTGGTTGAAGTTGCTTGCAGAGTTTATTGATTTGCTATGCATTTTTCTAATAGCCTCGAAGACATTTTTCGCTTGTCAGATTTCCTCATTATTATTTTTACAGTCGAAGTGCGTGATGTACTTGCTAGTTGGCATCATGCGTCCAGTTTCCGCTATTCCCTCTTTGATTTGTTTGGCCCTTCGTGGTGCTACTTTTTCTCTTTGTATTATGTCCAACACGCTTCTCTCTCCCGCCTCTCTCTCATACAGGCAGCTTCCTGCTTCGCGTGCGCCTCCACAATGGTGACATTTCTCTTGGTCGGACTCGCAATCGTGAGTGGAGTGGCCGACTCCAGCACACCTCCTGCATATCGCTATATCTTGCTGTGATACCCCTTCGCAGTGTCTTCGTATATTTGGCAGTTACGGCACATTATCAGTTTGTTGTCGAACGGGTACACTCTTGAATCTTGTGTTTCTCCAGGGATGTATATGTTGTACGGCACGTATTTTCGTCTAAATGTCACAAGAAAAGCTTGCGTTTCGTGGTATTGTGGTTTGATTAACCCTTTCGGTACTGACGGCTACTCCACTGACAAGATGGCTAGTTCTTCCAGTTTAGGGAATCTAACCTAATTTTAAAGTAATTTAACTAGTTAGGGAATACTTTGGAGTAAATAACAAAATTCGGGAAAATCCAAGCATTCTTGAAACTAGTTTTTAGACATCCCAGAAGCCTGCACACGCACATTACCATTGGCTACCTCCAAATTCACGCTGCAGGGTCCGTGCAACATGTTCAATTACCTTTTTATTTAACTTGAGCAAATTTTTTCTGAACATCGTTTATTTTTGATAAATTCAGACAAAAACTAACGAATAATTTCTCCGGAAATTCAACAACTCAATGGCAATGTCGAAAATTTCTGTCGCCAGGCATAGAGCATTAAAGATTAAAAAAAATTAAAATGAAGAAGTAAGCACTAGCTTAGCTAAAAGCACTCACACTAGGACAATTTCACTGACTATTATGGGTGAGGACAAACTTTTCCCCTGGAAATTTTTCCCTAAACCAATTGAATTGTCGTACCGAAAGGGTTAAAGTTACTCTGTCAACAATTTCCACATTGTATTCCTCCTGGAGTACAGCCTTGAATACCTCAATGTCAGTGATGTCGAAGTCATATATGTGTACTAGTCCAACTGAGTGGTTGAAGCGGTCATACGCCTCCGTCCGGCATGGCACGTTCCCGATCTGCACTAGACTCACCATTTTCCAGGCCTGTCACTCACTCTGCACCTCCACCACCATCGTCTACGCGTTCATGCTAAATAGACTCCTTGGTTTCTGTTCAGTCAGCGCCACAATCTCGTCCACTATTTTGAAGGGATGGCAGTTTTTTTTCTTTTCTGCTTCAAAGATGATCGAGAAATATTTCTAGATAAAAAAATATCTTGATACAGAGCACCGCCCGCGTTGGTTCTAGCCAGAACTAGATGACTGAAAAAATTTATTAGCAATACAATCAGTTACAATGTAAATTTTAAACTAACGCAGCTGGCTATAATAACGGTAGTATCACCTCGGAAGGTGCGGGCCGCCTAGGTACAGACAAATTAATAAAAGTACCATACAACACACAACCAATATCCTCGTCTGTTTTTAATGTTACCTTTATCACAAATATATTCAGTTCAATTAGATACTAGTATAACGGGGTAAAGGGAACGATGAAATTTTCCAAATCTCTCACATTTTTAGTTTGATCACTATCACTATAATAATAAGAGCCACGTCTGTCCGTCTGTGTGACCCCCCTCTTCTAATCGATAGTTTTGATAGCAACAGGGATAAAGCTTAAGAAAAACAAGAAATAATTCTGTTGTATTATATTTCTGCGGCGATTCAATTCCCTTTCACTTGCATTATGGTGTCTAGAATACGCAATCGCCTTATTTTTACAAATAGAAATTTTCTTTGGAGATTTCTCTGTTGAAATTCATTATTTTGCTTTGATATTTTTAATTGATAATGAGAAAAGAAATGTTTTAAATACGTTTGACCAGTAACCTGGCTACCACTTAGTATGAGGCCCAAGATTTTGGAACTTGAGTTATTGTTTTCGAAATTGTGATTGTCTTGAAAAGCTATGAAGAGATAATAGACGACATTTCAGAACGAAATTCTGGCAAAAGAGGCCACCGTGGATAGAAACATGCCCAACCGTAAGAGAGAAGCAGCAAGACTTCGACAGCAAGAAAAACGCCGAAGACGATCGGATGAACAACGCGAAATAGACGAAGCAATGCTGCTCGCCAACGAGAAGCTAGAGCTAAATTCACCCTTTAACGGCGTTTGGAAATTTTACGGAATAATGCAAAGCAACACCGAGTAGCTAGAGAGAGCTTAACACGTGAAAGAAGAGAGGAAATTCTTCGGCATGCCGCTGAACAACATCGAGTGGCACGAGAGAGTTTAAAAACTCAAGAAAGAAGAAATGAAATTCTTCAGATCGATGCGGAACTATTAGATCGGTTTCTCTCTCAAAAACCATAGATATTGTATTAGCCGTATATAAACGGGCATTGCACTAGTAGTTTTAATAATTTTGAAAAGACTCCTTACTCATAGGCCACCCTGAGCAAGTTCCCATTTTACGGATAAGATTTTCAAAAATTGGATGCAAAGCACCATTTGACGGAGAACATTTCCGAAGAATTGGACACAAGGACACATTTTGGGAAGAATATTTCCCATAGATATTTAATGAAAGTAATCTGACCCAGCCAGTAGCCACTAACGATTAATTATTAGAGTGTTGAAACGAGTGTTGCTGAATCTTTATTAGACAGCTACTCCTCAGGGCGATCCAACTATTGTATGTATGGGAATTAGCACCCCCAGGAGAAAATGTGTGAGGGCTCGAGCTGAGAGTTAGGTAGCCCTTCTTCTTTGTTGAAATACAATGTTTTTTGTCATGTTAAGAACCACCTTTTTTAGCTTCACAGCCGTCCTGCTTTTCAGCACTTACTATTTTCTTCTTTGACTTTTCTCTCGTTTCATGAACTTCTTTCTCAACTAACTGTTTCTACGCACCTTGTGCATAGATTTCGCGCTCCCTACCTCCATATTAAATGGTGCCTTCTTCTTTCCTCTCTTCGGAACGCTTTTTTCTAGCGGTTGGGGAGGTTTAAACTAACATGTAATCTAGTAAGCAGCTACGCATGTCAATGAGAAACGTTAGCTCCTCAAAGAACCCTGACGAGGACAGACACAGTCAATGTACCTCCCCCGCAAATGGTGCTCAACACGTTGCTGCGATGGGTTAGACTGAACTTCAATATTCACCTCAAATTTAAATTAAAAAGTTATTAGCAATTTGATAAATACAAACATTACCTCGGTCCACTGATTACCAATAATTTTTAAAGGTTGTTGAAATTTTTCCTAAGACTTATCAACGATTCGTTTTGGAACGAGTATTTTCACTATGCTGCTGACCGACCAGTAGTCACAAACTCAATTTTTAAATAAAACTCAATTTTCAAACAAAACTCAATTTTCAAACAAAACTCAATTTTCAAACAAAACTCAATTTTCAAACAAAACTCAATTTTCAAACAAAACTCAATTTTCAAATAAAACTCAATTTTCAAATAAAACTCAATTTTCAAATAAAACTCAATTTTCAAATAAAACTCAATTTTCAAATAAGACTCAATTTTCAAATAAAACTCAATTTTCATAAAAAATATCAATTTTCAAAATTGATTCCTACAATTGACTTTAAATTTGAAGCGAACATGGAAGTTCAGTTTAACCCACCGCAAGCAAGGTGTTAAGATTCCTCTCATCTCACAAAAAACAGTAATTTTTTTTCTGTTTTCTTCTTGCAAGAAGACAGCGCCATTTGTGCGGGTTCAATACCAATCCCGCAACAGTTGTATTTTCACTAGAGCAAAGCAGCTCTTCTGTTGATTATAGAAAACGGAATTGAGATAAAACAGGGAATACTTCGCGAAGCTGAGAAAAAGATTTCGATTCCAACGTAACGGTAATGACGATAAATAGAAATGATTAGATTAGATTAAATATAAGCTTAAGCCACCCGAACCCCTAAAAAATAGCGTTACAAATAGAGGAAAGTGGGAGGCATCGTTTAGAATGGAGATAAGGGAACGCTGAATCTATGCTGAAGGGGCATAGAAACAGCAAGTTGAGAAAGAAGTTTTTGAAACAAGATAAAAGTTGAAGATGAAAGTTGTCGGTTATGAGAAACAAGAGAGGCAGTGAACAAAAAAAGGTGGTCTTTGAAATAACAAAAAAATCAACAAAAAGAAGGTCTACCTAACTGTCAGCTCGTCCCCTCACACATTTTTCCCCTGAGAGCGCTTTTTCTCATAGATAAAATAGCTGTGTCACCCTGAAGGGTCACAATTAGTAAAATACAATGTCACACTTTTTTATTAAATTATAGTATTTCTCTATCAGTTTTAGCGTACATTACCTTCATGTGTGTTTCTTATAAATATCGACGCGGAATTTAATAGTGGAGTGAGTGGAGTGCTGGAGGTGTGGGTGGAGGGCTGGAGGTGTGGGTGGAGTGAGTGGAGTGCTGGAGGTGTGGGTGGAGTGAGTCGAGTGCTGGAGGTGTGGGTGGAGTGAGTCGAGTGCTGGAGGTGTGGGTGGAGTGGGTGGAGTGAGTCGAGTGCTGGAGGTGTGGGTGGAGCGAGTCGAGTGCTGGAGGTGTGGGTGGAGTGAATGGAGTGCTGGAGGTGTGGGTGGAGTGATCACTCCTCTCCTAACAACAGCCACTTCACAATAAAGGAAATGGAAACGCAATTTTCATCATGCTTGTACTACAAATAAAACACATCGTTGAGATCGGTCTTGTATTGGTCATTAAATACAAAATCTAACTTCCAATGCAAAACTTCATCGTGGACTAGCCACAGATTTTACATATACATTAAAAACTAGTTTCTTAGCAATGAAAAGGTTGAATTAACATTCATATTTCTATCGTAGTCTATAACTGAAAATGAGTTCCAAGTTTAATTGTTAGAGAACACTTAGAAACTAGTGGGTGAGGTGACTGAATTGGCGCTTCAGTCAAACCTGACGCTTCCGTCAAAATTGGCGCTATAAAATTAACTTGTAGCCTAAGTTTCTTGAAAGTTAAAAATAATTAAAAGCCCCTCAAAAACAACAAGGGCACCTCAGGCAAATTGTTCATTTGCAAAATAAACGAGGTGAAGTCCTTAACTCGTACACATAGGCCAATGTTTCCAACAGCTTACGTTGTCGTAGCGATACAGTAAGTAATGTACGTAAGTCCACTTTGTAGAAGTTGCGCGTAAGCCGTACCGTTAAGACAATGTAACTTGCTCTTACAAATCCCCGTTTGCAAATTGGTTGTATAGTAAAGCAACTTTAATTTTACATCAGGAATAATTTTTTGAATCAAAATGTTGTTTTTGAGCATTAATTGTACTTATAATTACCATCTTCCTGCGTTTTGCTTAGTATTTCTATAATTGTTGCCTTCTCCCGAACGAAAAGAATCTGCAACTTCGAAATATTCAAGAAGATCGTTGACACAATCATATTCGAGGCGCGATGCGGTGGACTACGCTCTCCTTATAAGGGTTGTACCCCTAATCAAGAAGCTCAAGCTGCCAGCCATCACATAGTTATCTTAATTGGAACCCGCAATCCCAAACAGTTGCTTCAAAAACGCATCCCGTCTGAAGCGAGTCACTTGACATTCATCACGTGACGCGGCGGTTGAAAATGTCCCCCACAATCTCCTGAGCTTTAGCATCTGGAGACCCATTTTCTTCAGCTGCTCAATTTGCTGTCTCGTCTCATCCGACAGCGGCGATGAATCCTGTTGCTCAGGTGTGCACTTGGCGCCGAACGAGCAGAAGCCTTCGTGCCATTGGCATATGTCTGGTGGACAGACTAACTTCTTGCGACACCAACATGCGCCTTCCTGGCACGCAGTGGCTTGTTGGCCCCAATGTTGCATGGTTTCCTCAGAGCTACTCTCATAGGAATGTGCGTTTGGTGCTCCATAACAGGGACCATCGCTCTCAGGAGAGTCGAGCAGCTTTTCTATCATTTGAGTCGACAAAATTTCGATGTCGTAGGCACTGTTTTCATCTGTGTGAAGGTTGGTGGATTCGGTCAGAGAGCGACCTTTACGGCTTTTGTTTTCCGATTGCTTGGAAAACGTAGAACGGTTTGAAGTTTCGAACGAAGGCAAAATCTTCTTCGATTTTAGCTGCTCGAGGTGGTAGATCGCTGCTCCAAAGTCTGTCCCGAATAGACCCCTGTTGCCAGAACTTGGTTCACCACGTGAAGTGGCCGAGGTAGACTTCTGTGACCTCGACGACTTCATGTCAGGATGTTCCTTTGGTGTCCCGTAGCTCTCGCAAGCAGGCATCGCATGGGTCTTGTTTTTGGAGCTGCAAAGGATGATCTCACCGATCATTTTAAGCACACGTTTGGTTTCTTCATCGAATTGAACAAAGTAATCAGCGCCATTACTCGAACCGAGATCAGTTTTGGGCGACCGAAGTTTGTATCGTCCAGCTGTAGGAAGTCGACGGAGGGTGGCAGGGTTCGATCCTGACCTCACTATCCTTTCCAGGACACTTTCAGTCTTTACAGATCCTACCACGGAACGCAAAGAGTTCGTTTGAGGTGACTTTGCACCAAAATTCACCGGCGTTCTGGCTCGGCCACGTGTTTCTTGGACCTCCTTGGTTCTCACACCAAGTGAACTTCCGTGAGCTGCCAGCGGCGGCCCATCCCACCCAGAAAGAATTCCATTTTTGGGCTGGTTAGTTGCCTCCCCAATCATGCTCTCGATGGAAACCAAGCCAGGGAACATCTTGCAAAAATACTCCACATTTGGCAAATGCGCTGTTTTATCTCCCGTGGGAAATAACTTGAACTCCTTTGGGATAATACCATCTCGGGCTGAAGGTGTTGTGTCCTCCGCTTGAGACACCATTCTCGGGCCCATGATTTAAAATTTTCGAAAGCGAGATGCCTCGCTTCTCTTGTCGTTTAGATAATATAAAAAAGAATTATTAAAATATACTTCTGAGAAAATAAGAGATAAAGAGAAAATGTTAAAATTACAGTACATTTTATCACCAGTTCCCCAGGACATGGGAATTCACTCACGTCTCTTGCTTCCACGACGAAAGTACCTGATTTCAAGAATAATTATTAGCATTATGATCATTGTTATCACTCTTCTTATAATGGTCATTATTTTAATGACTGTTTTTAATCCCATGTAGAAATGCTGGGATCTTTTCCA